>JASANB010005017.1:0-296014 GCA_030248155.1 Sabatieria punctata | reverse complement strand
ACTCTACCTACGGCCAAAAGGCGACTAACTAAGGTGCAGGCAGCGACAGGTAAAACTGGTGCATGACAGACAGAAAACTCCTTTCCTTATGGAGAATTATCACACCTGTACCCATAAGCAGAACAGATCACAGGTACAAGGAAAAAGACAGGAGGCCCAGCCACTTGGGTCTACTGTAATCGTCAAAGACACCTATAAAACAGACACAAAGGAGAGATACGAATACCCAAATCAGTCTGACACGCCAGGCACTCTCTTAGTACCTGGCGCCCACCAGCATGGCTAGAGTGGCTGGCAGTGATAGAAAGGAAAACGTCCGAGATGACGAATCATGGGGGCAGCGAAATGGACATCGGGTCTGATCGTAGGCCGTAAGGCCCCCGCAAATCGGAATCGGAGTCACTACACTACAGTCAGGGACTTAACGCCATTTATGGTACCGACACCATATAAGGTACCTTAGTTAGGTAGTGGTACCATGATTGTACCGGCAACATATATGTTGAGCGAAATCGACGAAGAACAAAAGATTTGAGTCAAGTCCCAAAAATCAATCGAATATTTTCTTTATACTGTGTACTCACACAATAACAATAACAATCATACCAGAACAATTTTCACTGTTTCTTCGGGTTGTATGAGTAGGTTTTGGGTACCAAGCCTTGTCCCGCTTGGTGGAACCGTCCCCTATCATTACTACGTACCCTTTTCAGTACTGCATCGTTGTTTCCAACTAAAATGACAGATTTTTTGAAAATGAAGCATTAGAGTACAATAGCTGGTGGACCACATACAATACGTATCAACATCATGGCAAGGGGGCTGAGAGGTTTACCAGGGTTCGTGACCGCTCTGGCGATCCAAAATCCTCTGACGCTCCCCGACAAAATCCAAAACATCCCCTGACATCATACATGTAACAGGGGGGGTCTGGGGGGACTGCCCCCCACCCGAAATAGCCCTGACCCCCCCCGGATGGGGACCCCCCCCCCGAGACGATTTCACCGACCCCCCCCCTCCGATTTTTCTGGCAAGTAAATTTTCGAGCAAATTTTTGCAATTTTTTACAATTTAACACACAAAAATTGCCAAAATCGCCTGCAAAAGAGAACTTTTTAGCTGTATTTCAGCCCAAATTAGCGATTTTTGGCAATTTTTAGCCGAAAAATTGCGATTTTTTCGATTTTTGAGCGTTTTTTAGTGCCCACCCCCCTCCCCCAAAATTTTGGCTCAGACCCCCCCGGCCGGCGCCAGACCCCCCCAACCCCCCCATCGGCGGATGACCTGTTACATGTATGCCTGACATTTTCAAAATTCTTCTCACTAATCTCAAGTTTCATACCAAAAAAACTGGTGCTATGTATGTTTACCTAAATTTTGAAAAATCAGCCTTCGAAAACGCGTTTGAAAAGCATTCTCAGCATAAAACGAACAACTTTAGTAGTTAGAAGAGGTCTGATTTGGGCACTGCCCAACCATGTCAGAAACGCACTAAGCACTGATATTGACTAAATTATTGACACTTCGTTGCTGCTTATACAATCTACTAAATGCATACTTTTATACAGTGACGCCCAAAATTTCCGCTGACAAGACTCAAAATTCCCCTGATGCCCTGACAAATTATAAATACCCTGACATACCATGACCGGCATGAACCCTGCTGACCGCCTTCAAGTGGCCGCTAGCCTCGTCAGGAGAATTTTTGAAAGAATTTTGTATAGAAAATTATGATAACAGTATGCCTATATTAGGTGCAAATGAGCTCAGAACAGCTTATTTTAACGAAAAATAAGTCACAAATCTTAATTTTAGCCAAAATTGGATTAAAAAGTTAGGTGCACCTATGTATCAGCAGGGTCCATAAAAAACAACCAAGCAGATTTTTTACGGTACGTAGCAGCCGAAATTCTCAACCACCGGTTTGAATGAATCTTTCTTGAATGAAATATAGATAAACTGTTGAAACATTTTTATTAAGATAAGTGCTCTGCTTAGTTCCTGAGATATTTGCCTTCAAAGTCGAAACAGATTTTTGGCAATGAACGAGACCGATTTTTATTATTGCGTTGCACTTAATCCTACTGCTGAGTAAAGCCTCGTTGTTAGCTGTCAGCAGTAGGAATCTGTTTTATTATGAAGTGCAATGAAATACTAAAATTCGCTTTGTTCAGTTCCAAAATCTTTGATTTGCCTCGACTTTGAGTACAAACATCAAAGTAGATAACAGCAGGAGTATCAGCAGCGTTATCTTAATAAAAATTTCGCCAATCTTTGAAGAAACTATTTATCTTTCATTCGAAAAAGATTTATTCAAATCGGATGAGATTTACGATTGCTACAGCAATAAATCTGGCGAGTTCTTTTCTAACGGATCTTGTACAAAGAAGATGTACCGTTGCGCCCAGTCAAACGGTCTTTCAATTCAAGCCATTGTTTTCCGATGTCGTTGTCTTTGGTGGCCACCAACTGTTGGGGGTCGTGTTTTTTCATCTCTTCTATGTTGCAGTAGTATCGAATCGTTGGTCGACGTAGTATGAACGACAAGACCAGCGTGAACAAGTTGCTGCAGCACCAGTAGCAGCCCAGCGCCTATACAAAGCCAGCCTATGCAACTATACTACAGTCAACAAGAGAATTACAGGCTGATTCACAACCCGTGAGATTTCGAAAGCTCACAACTTTTTCCTTTCGGAACCAAATCGGCTGATTTTTGGATATGACATGAGGACATTTCGTATTGGCATGGATGGATTCGCAGGGTTGCCAGGTTGGGGGTTTTACCCCTAAATCTGGGGGTATTTTGGCACCGTTTGGGGGTGAAAATTTCATCTGGGGGTTGGGGGTACAAATCTGGGGGTATTTGGAAATTTTTTGGGGGTTGGGGGTATTTTGGGGGAATTTACTAAAATTTAGGGGATTTTTTGGGGGTTTGGGGAATTTTGAGAATTTTCTTCATCAGACTAATGATCGAATGTTATTTTTTACCAGTGATGAATCAATATTCAACGCATTTGTTTGAAAAATTGTAATGTCATCGATCTGTCAACCGAAAAGTCCAGGTTTCACATGCTGTATTCTGAAGAATTTTATGAAATGAGGAGCTTCCAGAACTGAAATTTAGAAATTCTTTTCCGACAGTGAAAAAGCTAGAAATATTGAGTACGCGGAATTATATAAAAATATATATTACAATCAACGTGAAGTAAACTAAAACCGTGTCATAAATTGAAACAAAAATTTAAGAAAATTCATCATAATTCTGTGGTTTTATTGCTGTCTGATGCCTGGTCTGATCGTAATTTCAGCGATTTGTTGCAGAATTACAATTTACAATTTAGTTGTACATGTAATAAAATTCATTCTTTCTGTTTCTCACTGTATCCATTTAATGCTGAAACGTGAAATTCAGCCTCCATCACCTCTAAAAGTCCATTTTAAATCTGGGGGGATTTTTGGGGGTATTCTGAAAATTCTGGGGGTTTCTGGGGGAATTTTTTCGCTGATCTAGGGGTTTTTTGGTCTGCCTGCAGACCTGGCAACACTGTGGATTCGCATTCCAACAAACTGAACACACTACATCACTAGTTATGCACTTCGATGGGACAATCACCATACATCGGATGGAAAAACGGAGGGGTATGGCTTTTCGGAAAGGGGTTTGGAGCATACATGTAACAAGTCATCCGCCGAAAGGGGGAGGCGGCGGGTTTGGTGGGTCTGGCGCCGGCCGGGGGTCTGAGCCAAATTTTTGGGAGGGGAGTTGGGCACAAAAAACGCTCAAAAATCGAAAAAATCGCAATTTTTTGGCTAAAAATCGCTAATTTGGGCTGAAATACAGCTAAAAAGTGCTGTTTTACAGGCGATTTTGGAAATTTTTGTGTCTGAAATTCTAAAAAATCTCAAAAATTACTTGCCAGAAAATCGGAGGGGGTCGGGAAAATCGTCTCGGGGGGGTCCCCAATCCGGGGGAGGGGTCTGGCCTAAGTCGAGTTGGGGGCAGTCCCCCTGTTACATGTATGGTTTGGAGAGTACAAATCCGTTTTCCCACAAGGGTCACCAGAATTTCTGAGGGCGATATGGTCTGTCGAGTGGGGATGACCCAAATTTTCCGCTTTCTAAGAAAAGGTCACCAAAATTTCAGTCTGTGGGCGGCAGAGGGGGTATGAGTTCAAGTCACTTCATCGAAAAAAATTGCCAGAATTCCAGCGGGGGATTGGTGCAGCTGGGGAAAGCGCATACCAGCGAGACGCATGGTCGGCTGAGGGGTAAACCCGCAATCCTTCGGATGCATGATCATGGGATGGTTGGGCCGTTTGACCGGCTAGTGCCCGACCCCTATTTCTTTCGGTAAGCTGATTTTCGGCCAAGTAATTTCGGCAAACTGATCGGATCTCTCTTCCATCAGTGATTCATCCACCGGCGGATACTGGGATCGCTTGGTGACTCGCTTTCTCTCCCAAATTCCAAACGGAACTTCTCTGCCCCGTCACAGTGCTTTTGGTCCACTCAAACTATGCCGCAGACTTTTAATCGAAAAAGCCATTTTGACTGCCAAAAACGTAACATTGTGTTTGGAAACTGGTTGAAACGCCAATCCGCTATGGTTTAGGAATGTTATCAACACTCAAACGCCAGCCCAATCGCGCACTTGGCAATATGTTTTGCGCCGATGTTCAATTTCAGTTTGCGGCAGAATTGCCCGTTTTCAGGCATTTCGTGACGAAACAAGCAGAAAATTGAAACAGTAAAATGCGAAGTACGTCCACGTATCACAAGCAAACATCAGCCGACTCGGTCCACAAACAAAAAGATTGGAGCTTAGGAAACTCCGCAGGATATGTGAATGTGAATCATCTGTATCTAGAGAGGATATGGCACTACACAGGGAAAACGACTTTGTTGATACGGTTGACACGGTCCATATACACGTGTTTGCAGAGCGTGTCAACCGTGTCTTGTGAGCGTGTCAACCGTGTCATGTCATCGTGTCAACCGTGTCTTGTGAGCGTGTTAACCGTGTCACGTCATCGTAAACACGCCCTTGGGTAGGCCGTGTTAACGGACCGTGTATACATATCGTTGACACGTGTATACGGACCGTGTATACATATCGATATCACGTGTTTAGCTCACCGGCTCCCATCACTTGCCTGGCACCGTGGCTATTATTATTGATCCTATGCTCTCTATTGTACTGTTTTCTTCTTTTAATTCCAAACATTTGCTCATCAAGCTATTAAAACGTCTTTATCACAGAAATGCTATACAACAGTTCAGATTATTTTTCACTGATGCTGATGGTAGTCGGCAGGTCGTATTTAAACTACGGCACACATAGAAACATTTCTCTTAGCCCAAATTATTTATAGAAACGATTTTCACCCAAGTGAAACTAAAAATCATTTCAGAAAATTGCTAAAATTATAAATCCCATTGCTTTTGATGATTTTTTCCGCCTCTGACCTTGCAAATGCTTGAGAGCCGGTCTCTGACTTATAAATATGCAATATACACTGCTTCTCATGCAATAGAATCCCGCGCGTTCCCCTCTAAAATTGCAGTAGCCACATGTCTTTGTGCGCACAAAACGTTGGCTCGCGGCAGAAGTATGGAATATTTTCGTTTTCACGGACTTCCACCCGGACTTAATTGGCGAAATAAAACCTGATCGTTTAAAGCAGACTGAAGTGTGGCCATAAAGAATCCTCCTCTCAACCGCCTTCCTACAGTGTCCACATGTTTTATAATTCGAGTTCATGTCTGCAAGGGCACCAACAAACACACGGGTCTAAAGCATGAGTAGGAATAAGCGAAAGAAACCTGCATGAAATATGGAGCCGGTGACACGGTTAGTTCGTTGCGTTGACACGGTTAGCACGGTGCGTTAACACGATATGAAAACACGGTATGTATACACGTGTTAACGCATCGTGTTTACGGTGTCAACTCTGAGACGCACTCCAGAGTGTATACATATCGTTGACACGGTTTACACGGTGTGCATACACGATACGTTGACACGTGTATACGTATCGTGTTAACGGTGTCAACAAAGTTGTTTCCCCTGTGCTAAGGAGAAAACTCCATTAATGCGACGTAAAAGAACCCGGGAGAAAGGGGACAAGGTAAGGCGGTTTGTCTGTCAGGTGCAGGGGATGGTCCGCATAAGCAGAAAGCGTTTTTAGCAGGTCTCAATTCAAAATAACCAAAAATCATTGTTTCAAGCAGCAAACTTCACTCTATGACCGACTAGGGCACCTGTCCGATTTTACTTTTTGGGCCAGTGTAATTGTTCCGCAACTTCTAAACAATTTCAGATACTAAAATTGTCGGTAAAACAGCTATTTGAGCAAACGGCATGCAATCTTTAATACTTGCTCAGTTATAGATTTAATTTCCAATATTTCCACAAAGACATAGAGGAACCGATGAGAGCAGTAGTAGAAAGAAGAAAAAAAGAGCTACTTACGGCCGGTTGGAAGCAGGTGAAGGCAAAGACAAGAGTCGGCATTCCAACGTACATAAAGGTTCTCATCAGTCCGCCAGCGTCTCTGGCCGATATTCCCGTCTCTGCGCCGCTCTTAAACAACTTGCATTTTCACTGTCACAAATCTACCGGAGAGTGCTGCATTGGGTACCCGGGTACACTAACCAACCAGCACTAGCATTTTCCGCAACAAAAATCAGATCCTGTTAGTGTACCTGGTACACTAACTGGCACTTAGTGAAATCAAGTTAAACTGCTAGTTTTCACGATTTCTGGGCAAAAATGATATCTTCCATTTAAGATTACTGTTTTTGCTATGTAAATTAGAGTGGTTGCTCAAAATTTTCATTCTTGTGAGGTTTGCGTCAATAAAAGCGATTGAAAAAGAACCAAAATACAGTATAGATCAAAAAAAATGTCCCATCGCTTTTTCGGCCTTCACTCAAACGTTTCGTTCTCAGTCATATCTTTACCGATTTGGCTCAAATTTTCAGCATAAATTAACAACATGGTTGGCTAAATATTCTGCAAGTTTAGTGCCAAAATTCCGACTCATACTGGTTTTATGACCCGAAAACTAGGAATGAGGGTGGTCCACGCAAATCTATTTTTTTTCGGTAATACAAGGAGTACAGGCCCGAAACTTGCAGGAATGATTGGTGTTGCTATTGGGCATAACATACTAAGCGGGCAGCCCTGTAGCTCAAAGGGCACTAAAATGGGGGAATTTCAAAAACATGACGAAACATGACTTTTCTTCGTAAAACCGGCAAAATGACGATTCTAAAGATTTTCAAGTTTCAAAAAACGCTGTAAGGGTTAGTTACTATGTTGTGGAACAGAGCTTAAATATCAGGTTCATTTATTTGTCGAACTTCCTGCTACAATCTATGTTGATTAACAACAGATTCAGTGCTTTGATTCTAGAAGGTGCAGATTTCTTAACTATGGGATTTTCACTCATGTTTTTGAAATTCCCCCATTTTAGTGCCCTTTGAGCTACAGGGCTGCCCGCTTAGTATGTTATGCCCAATAGCAACACCAATCATTCCTGCAAGTTTCAGGACTGTACTCCTTGTATTACCGAAAAAAAATAAATTTGTGTGGACCACCCTCATTCCTAGTTTTCAGGTCATAAAACCAGTATGAGTCGGAATTTTGGCACTAAACTTGCAGAATATTTAGCCAACCATGTTTTTAATTTTTGCTGAAAATTTGAGCCAAATCGGTAAAGAAGTGACTGAGAACGAAACGTTTGAGTGAACGCCGAAAAAGCGATGGGACATTTTTTTTGATCTATACTGTATATGTAGACCTGCTTTAAAGGTACCGTAATGTAGGAAATTTTTGACACCCGTGACATAAAACCTGTATCCAACCAAATACTGCACCCCGGGTACACAATCCGGCACTAAGTGCCAGTTAGTGTACCCCGGGTACGCTATCTGGAGGGGTACCCTATGCAGCACTCTCCGGCACCCATACAAGCAAGAGGGGTCTACTCCCTCCACGCCACTATCAACAGACCCCCAACCGAACGGAATAGCCCGACTACTCAGGGATAGAGATGTGCATGTTGAGGCTTTTGGGCGGGCCGGGTTTGCAGAAATTTTAAAAAATTAAATATAAATTAGGCAGAAAATAGCAGTAGACGCCGCTCTTCTGCTTCAAAATGTCAACTTTCAAAGCTTACTTTCTTTTAGTTCGAAAATTCAGACCAAATTTTCAAAATTCTAGTCAGACAAAGCAAAAAAAACGACGGGCCCGATCGGAGACAATTTTAGGCTCCTCCCGGCGGGGATGTCGGGCCGAGCAAATCTGAGCTGCCCAATCGGCTCTGAAAACAGGTGCCCGTGCACATCTCTACTCTTTGACGATTTCTATTACAATTACTGACACGAAAATTTCTAGTGCTTGCATTTAGAGCTGTATTTGAGCCCAAATCAGCGATTTCTAGAACACTCTACCTACCACCCGAAATTTGGCTCAGATCAACTGCGCCAGATTACTTGATACAAGTAATCCGCCGAATGGGTGTGCGAGTCTGATGATGCCAGATTCCGAGGCGTTGACTACTAAAAATTGTTGTTTTATAAGCAAATTTTGCTGACTATTAACCCAAAATCATACATGGGACGGGGTTTTTACCACCTCCTCTCGAACAGTGGGTGCATTTTGCAAATTTGAAATTAGGTAAAGTAAAGAAAACCTAGGTAATACTAGGTCATACATGTAACAGGGGGTCTGCCCCCTACTCGACTTAGGCTAGAACCCATCCCTCCTTGAGGGAGACAATTTTCGCTTTTTAAGGCAAAAACAGGCGATTTCTTGACTTTTTGGGACCCCTGAGACAACCATCAGACCATCCTCCGGATTTTTCAGGCTCATGCATGCCCAAAATTAACACAAACTTTGGTCTAGTCTGACAGCACTACTATATGCTTTTGTTTCCTCAACAGTCCAAGGGATTGCAGACCTCGTGTTACATGCATAGAGATTGTGCAGTAATATAAAACTCACTATCAAGACCAGAGCGATGGTGCCCGCTGACAAGGCCGGCAAAACATAATAGGGATCAGTTAGAGTGAGGTCGGTGAACCACCACAGACCCCCGACATCCATATCGGGATAGGGCGCCTTGCACATTCCTCTGATTGCGGCGAAATAGGACATAAAAGCCACCATCTAAAATACAATTAATCGGCTAGCATTTGCCGCAAAACACCATTACCACCACAATATATGCCCAGGCAGGATTCGTGCGGTAGTGGAAGAGCAAAATTCCCTGACCTTTCTCTTACTTTTCCATTATCAAAGTAAAAATTCCCCGACCAACCAGGGTAAGAAATTTTTGTAATTTGGGTTTAAAAACACCTATGGTAAACGGCATCCTAAGGGTAAATCTCCGGTTTAAGTAGTAGTATATAAAGTCAGAAGACCGATATTCAAATGGGTGGTGTGCAAAGTCCTGACAGGACCATTTGGCGCGAGATGTTTCTACTGCTATCAAATTTTCCCCAACAAAACGCCAAACTCCCTGACTTATTCTTAAATTCTCTGACTTTTCCACGACTCCCTGACTATACCAGTCGAGTCAACAAACACTCGACTAATAACTGAATTCCAGAAAAATGAATAATTTTGATTCTAAGGCTACCCCTCCGATTTTTTCTGGAATTCAATTGTAAGTGGTTAGTTAGACAAGAGACTTTAGAGAACGTACCATAGGAATCATAGGAATAAATCGCTTGAAGGGGTTTAGATCGTGGCGACTCCAATAGTCTTGCATGTCGTAGTTGGCTTCAGCCACTGAAAATTGAACACTCCTCAGACACAACAGTTGAGGAAGAAAACGGCCAATATTATTGATATTTTGCCGTTATAAACTAAATTTAATGAAAATTTCGAAAATTCAAATCAATTAAAAAACTAAAAAAGCTAGCGAAAAAAACCGATCACACAACTAGAGCAAATTATTGAATTTGTTATTAAATTTAAGCTTCTCCAGGAGAATATTCGTCAGATTGCTTGCACTCACCGACTAGCTTTCACTAAATTCAGGCAAACCAAAAGTTAATTAAGATGGATATCCCATAGGGTTCGATTCGATCCGATCCGATTTGAGAGGGAGCCTTATGGCCTATGATCAGACTGGTGGTCCATTTCGCGACCCCCGTGATTCGTCATCTTGGACGTTGCCCTTCTTTCACTGCCAGCCACTCCTAGCCATGCTGCTGGGCGCCGGTCATCAGGAGTGTTGATGCCATGATGCTGACAGCTCCCTCCCAACGGCCGCGGGTGCCCCATATGCCAGAGGGCTCCCGGCATAGTTGCTTTCTCAGACAGCTTCTGACATCGTAGATCTTCTTCTCCAACGCGGCATGCTTTATAGAGCGGCTTCGGTGCAACGGCAGATCCAGTTGGTTCCCATTTTACCTACTCACTGTCACCAGCTTTCGGTGACCTGGGTGGAGCTTTGTGCCAAGAAACTTGCCGCGCCGAGAGGATGAGCGCATGACGTCGCGCACTGTGGCTTTGCGGCCTAAACCACTACACCAACTGTGCCGACATCCGATAGGGTGCTACTAAATAATTAACGCGAAAATAAATTATAAGTTGGAAGGGTCGGGGAAAAACAGTCTCCGGAGTGCCCAAATCCACAGATGCAAGAGTTCTCCTTCCTGACGCATGTTTGAGGCACATAAATCGTTCTGGCAACCACACTACGCACCATTCTTCAAGACTTTCTTAGGAAAGTAAAAATGTGAAAATTCTATTTTTACGACAAAATTGTCTGGTTTCATACGAAAAAGAAAAGGTCAAACATATCTTAAGCACAGGCAAATACGAACGAAGATGACCACTGCTATAGTACCCATTTGTAGAAGAGAGAGAAAATTACTTCTAAAGTTGTCTCCACTTTTCTGTGCCTTTTGCAAAGCCAGCTGCAATTTCTGTAGTTGAGGCTGATGGTTGTGCCAACGAGCAGCACCTCTTTGTCCATAAATCACCGGGTAAATGGTGAATATTCTGATGATTATGGTCACTAGAACACTTCTTTTCATATGGATACACTGCCTGGTACTAGGGCCCGACCGCAATTCCGGTTCGAATTACCGGATTTTTCGTTTGTTTGCAGATGCGTTCAAAGGTTGACTAAATAAGCTGAACTTTGGAAGATATGCGGTAAAATCCTGCGAATTTTGAGTGTTAAAGGTTGGTGCAAGCTTGACCCATGAGCTTATTTGAAATTTTGGGAATATCGGCTAAGCTGTGGGAAATTTCATGCGTGAAAGTTTCATCCATGGAAGGTGATGCTGGTTTAAGAAAAGCTGTTTTCCTGAACTGCTTATTAAAAACCGATGCTCAGCTAATTTTGCATTTTCCTTTCTCATTACAGACTCAAATTCGATGCATAAAATTTTAATAACAAAATTCTCTACATTTTAGTAGACATTGTGCAAATTTCATTAAGGTAATTTGGTTAAGATTTGTCATACGTGTAACAGCTCCGGCCCGACATGGGGGAGGGGGGGTTTCTCAGGGGGGTCGAGGGTGGTATCGCCCAGAGGGGGTCCAAAGCTCCAAAAACGCCTGGAAATGCGGTTTCAGCACGTTTTTCTTCAGTAAGGACGCTAAAAGTCGCTATTTTAAGCTGCCAAATAGCGTTTTAGAGCTAAAAACAAGCAAAAAATGACAAAAAGGCACAGTTGTTAAAAAAAATTTTTTTGAAGGCCAAAAATTTTTGCTTTTTTTTAAAAAATTTTACAAAAAAATTTTTTTTTTGAAAATCGTCTTATGGGGTCCAGTGTGCTAGTACAGGCACTTACAAAAAAATTTCCACTTTTGCACCTCAAGTCTGTTAAGAAACCTTGTTGTTGTTGTTGTTGTAACATTTTGTCCTTTCTGACTAGGAGTAGCCAACTGCTATAGAGCAGGAAGAGACCTGTTCGAAAACGCCAATACAGGTCTAAACACTGCCTGTAACTGCATAATTACACCAAAAATTGTCTTTAGAGGCACATCTAGGCATACATGTACCAGGGGGGGGTCTGCCCCCCACCCGACTTAGGCCAGACCCCCCCGGATGGGGACACCCCCCCCCCCCCGAGACGATTTAACCGACCCCCCCTCCGATTTTTCTGGCAAGTAAATTTTCGAGCAAATTTTTGCAATTTTTTACACTTTCACACACAAAAATTGCCAAAATCGCCTGCAAAACAGCACTTTTCAGCTGTATTTCAGCCCAAATTAGCGATTTTTGGCTATTTTTAGGCCAAAAATTGCGATTTTTCTCGATTTTTGAGCGTTTTTTAGTGCCCACCCCCCTCCCCCAACATTTTGGCTCAGACCCCCCCCGGCCGGCGCCAGACCCCCCCCCCCAACCCCCCCTCCCCCCATCGGCGGATGACCTGTTACATGTATGCATCTAGGTGAACCTAAGGAAGGATTTCTTATGCAGTCGCTGCTAGACTCAGTATTATGCAAGTTGCTAGATAAAATGTTGGCTGCTAACAAAGAATTTACAAAAAATTGCATGTATTTACGTGAATTTTCCCACTTTTTTCCTTAATTTGCATATTGATTTTTCAAAAAAAAATTTTTTTTGAGCCTTCAAAAAAAAGCTTTTTTTTTAAAAAATTTTTGACCCTAACAACTGTGCAAAAAGGGCTTCCAAAAACCCCGATTTCTCTTAAATATCCACAGTGAAAACGCCAAATTCTGTTTCCAAAGGCTTTGCAAGTGAATTTTAGGCTAAAAATTAGTGATTTCTGAGCCAGATTGTTAGTACTGGAGCCACTACTGGTACTTGTATTTTTGGGTCGGGGGTCCTTTAACCTGTCTCGGGGGAGGGGGTGGGAGCGAGGGGGTTTGGCCTTTCCAGCAGGCCTTATACCTGCTGTATAAGATTTGAGTTATTTTCGTTCACTCTCTTTAGGGTTAGAAATTATCCAATTTAAGATATTCTTTAATTTCTTAGGATTAGGCAAAGCCTGGCCTGGCACATCAGACTTTAACACTCAAAATTACCAGGATTATACACCGCACATCTTCCAAAATTCAGCTTCTTTGGTCGATATTTGAAGGCATCTGTCAGCTATAGACTTTATGATTACCAATTTCAAACATTCTTCAATTTCTCCGAACTGGGTCAAGCCTAGAGCACCAAACTATAACAACCAATTTTTTGGCACACTGTTTTAAATTTCAGGTCGTGTCCGATCCGGTCAGGCCCTACCTGGTAGACACGCAGCAAACGTGGCTGTAATGTAACCTTTGGGTTGGCCAGCAAAAGTCAAACAACTTACAACAGGCAATGGCCTGCCACCACTCCAGACCCCAGGCACCATGCATATGATCGAGCAAATTTTGCAGCCAGCCAGAAGGCGTATACCAACTACCCAGGCCAAGTTGCTGTAGCAATCCCGCAACGTCCACCAGAGCATCTGGTGCAGGAATCTCTGGAACTTCTGGTATTGGCCCTACATCCTGTGCGATCTGCAAACAGATGCAGCATGAGTACGAACAGCACATTGTCTGAACGTGCACGTAGTCACTCAACTCAGAAGAGGGTTTCAGAAGTGGCAGGGACAGACAATGGATCTGGGCAACTACACATGCAGACCCGGCTGTCCCCCTGAGCTACCGATCATGCACAGGTATGGACATTGTTGCAATTGTTGATTGACTGTTGTGCCATAATTAGGAAGGTAACGAAAGTCAAATTGTAACTGGTATGATATGTGTTAACGCTGTATGTATATGTCTGAGCTAAAGTTCTGGTTATAGGATGGATAGGGCACTAATGAAGCTGAACAGTCCACTCGGCCCACCTGGAGATAAACTTCAAACTAATGAGGTCCTCTGGGCTTCACTATATAGATGAATTAGCACGTAAATGAGGAGTACATGCTAAAGAAGGATATCGGGCTACATGGCGTTCATAGTTCCTTTCGTTTTTTTGGCAATGGCAAAATATTTTACTGAGGGCACAAACTCATCTTGGCTGCCAATGCCACAAAGTCACATGTGAGTTTCGAATTTATGACTAAACATAGTGAATACCAGCTAATTTTGCAGCAATGAAGTACTATGTTCTCAAGCCAAGTGTCTGCTGGCTAAGGCAGAGAGAAATGAAGTGCAAAACGCAACGGAATTGTATCATCACTGCTGTCAAGGAAAATTGGCAACATGTCAACCAGAACAAGATTCGCTACTCAAGTCAATCATCACTGCTTACAAAAGTCTCAATGACTATGGTTGGCTGGTCACAGCCACTGATTACATGACACTAAAGCACTGTAATGACCAAGATTGCAGTGTCTCTGGGTTCTTTAAGTTTTATCCTGTATTCATGAGCTACCAACTGCATGTGGCAGATGTGCGAAGGCACGACTGTTTCTGCCAGGGCTATAGCCTAGCATACTGCAGGTGGTGGGCATACAAAATCACTTTCAGATTCTACTTTGCCTGTTTTGCTTTACCAACCACTGTACTATCAAACATGGTCAACTTGGCCACGATTAAGCGTATGCTAGAAAGTGACTCGGGGCCAGCACTGTATCTGCATGCTGCCGAAATGGTCACAGACTTGATATACAATCTACACAAATTGTCTGTTGATAATCTGCTAGTTTATTCCTCCTTTGACATCTGGAGAAAAACTTGCAACTACTACAGGCTGACAAGTTCATTCCAGTTTGCTGCTATGCTTCGCAGACTGCTAAACAGCTTAAATCAGGCCTTGTTAACTGGCATTGTTTTAGACCGATTGTATGCAATATCTAAGCCCCTGAAATACAACCATTCCAATGGCAAACGCCAAGGAAAACGGTTGATATTGATTATTATTTCAGCTGTGTTGTTACTTTATGTACCACTGCTAGCATCGCGAACCTTCTACCCAGTCTTGATGCACTGGAAGAAGAAAAGCAAACTAGTGGACAGGTTTCATTCTGGTTATGAGGCTGGGATCGTTTCCTTCACAGCACTGCTAGATGCAGTACTGTTAATCATACAGATTATCTGTAGTGTTCTAGTGCAGAAACGATTTAGGGCTCACATGAGCCGAACATCGAACTTCACAAATGAACAAGAGAAACAAAAGAAACGCAGAGAGAAAGAGAAGCGATTGTTATTGATAGGAACCATCGGTCTCAACATAGCTACCAGCTCAGTTACTGGAGGAATTTCAGTGCTTAGCACTGGGGGATTTTATGATCTCCTTCAAATCAAGTCAAGACCCTGGTGGCGTAATTTGCTTTACATCATAGACTCTGTTTTGACCTACATGAATGGAACTTGCTCTCTGTATCTGCATATTCTGTTTGTTGACTCTTACAGAAAAGCATTCAAGCATACATGGCTTGGAAAACTGATGTTCAGACACCAGCAAAACTGATTTTGACCTAATCATCTATCTATCTTGCCTTTAATTGATGTTATGTGATAGTTGTTGGCTGTGTGACCAAATAACCTTGTTTCCTGTCATAACAAGTGATTGATGTCTTGAGACATGCATGGCATTAATGTGGTCATCTGCCCGCTCCAAGTCATTTCAGTCAAAATTGTCAGTGGCTGCATTTCAGTATGATGAATTCGACTAAATAAAGCGCACAACGCCACCCACTAATAATTGGCTCCAAGCCTTTGGCTTAAGTGTTGTTAAGCTTATTTGCAAGAAAACCTTTTAAGAAAGTTTTTCTGATTTATTTTATTCACAGACAGTATAGAAATTCTGTGGGGAAGGAAACTGCTGAATTTTGCCTCAGACATACAAGGTGTTTCACGTATATACGTATACATATGTTTCACGTTTCATCGGGTTCGTCTTTATGTAAATTTTGTGTTCATTAATCAATTTGGCTGAAAGTTTAACACAACATGCACCAATCCCCAGAATTTTTATTCTTCCAGCTTTGGCTTAAGACTTCATTGTGGTTAAAAGTGTATTTTTTAGTGTCTTGAATCATATTTTTATACCGCATAATACCGTAGTTTTAAACACCGAGCTATTCAGTTTTCTGTGAAAAATCAGCATATTTTTGCTATTACTATTCGCTCTGAAACCCTACTGTAGCGCCGCCGAATTTTATGTCATCAATAGAATTTACTACTATCTTCACGATTTCTGCATATTCCAACTTAACCAAGAGTTTCTCGCTTATTGCAGCACACTATACGGTATCATATGGCATTATACGGTATCGAAAATGCTATATAATAAAGTACAGTTTCAGTCAATAAGTGGTGCCCGTCACTTTCCACAGTCAATAAACAAAAATGAACATGATAAAAATGTTACCACTGCAAATGTTTTGGGATCAAAAATATGCTGATTTTTCGACAAAAAAACAGAATAATTCGGTGTTTAAAACTATACGGTATTATGCGGCATAAAAATACCGTACCGTATACCGTATAATAATAACGTATAGCGAAAAATACCGTATACCGATCCCATCCCTAGTCGGGAATGGTTGTCTGGACGGGAGGGCTAGATGCGGTAGCAGAAAGCTGAAGGAAGGAAGGAAGTAAAGAAAAAAGAATACCCGAGCAATCTGGTCGTCGGAGAGCAGTTCTTTGGCATCGAGGGAGACTTGGTTGGCAGTTTGCCAGTCGAGTGGTTTATCATAGTCTGGACTTGAAGAAAACCACGAAGTAACCGAGCCAAACGACAAACTTCTGACGCTCTCCTTACAGTAACCAGCCAACAAAACAGACTGTCTTTGTTGCTTGAGCAAGAGAGATTTTTGTCTCAGAGTCCGGTTGGATGAAGAAGAAAGACTGAACGATCTGTTGAGGGAGAAGGAACAGGAGCACAGAAATCGACTGGAGCCTGGAGAACCACCAGAGATCGCACGGCCAGCCAGACAACCGATCATCACTGGAACAACAACACTATTTTAAACCAACCAAACCATCCGATCACGGCTCGTTCGTTATTGGCGACTACTAAACTTCGCAACATCGCAACCGGTCGCAACTTCGCAACCAGTCGCACCCGTTCGCATCCGCCGGGCGCCAACTCTAGATGATCGATGCGAAGAAAACAAAAGGCGCAAGAAAAAATTTTCCGACTTATTTTTTTTGTTTTTCCTGTGCCTGTTCTTGCTAGAAGGGCTGATATGACGTGATGTAAAGGATGCCTAGTTTACTCTTTGTAAATTTGCATTCAATGAAAGATGAGGCGGTCACATCAACAACAAAAGGGCAGCCTATTTCTCCACAACCACAGTTTAAGCAAACGATGCTTGACACCAGCTTTGCATTGTTGTAGTCGAAGGTACAAACACTAGTACATATTGGAATGCAAAAGGCTGAGTATAAATCTTTCATCAATATCTACCATAAAATTTGTTTTGCTTTTTGAATAAACAAGTGTAGTAAGCCTTTTAAGAATATTTCTTAGAATACTCGAACTCACAGCGTGTAAGTACCGTAATGCGCTGGGTTGGCAGTTCGAATTAACATGACTCGGTAGGTTTACACATGTTGTAAGACTACAAGCAGTCAGAGTACGGCTCGATTTCTGTAAGGAAGGCTAACATAGCTGTAATGAACGTATTATGGCTATTTCATTTCTCAGGTAAGATGACTGCTGGTCCAAGTGGCGTCATTGGCTCAGTTGGTAGCTCGCTGCCCCTGCATCCATAACTGTTGTAGTGGGTTCGAAACCGGTCTGACTGGAATTACATGGCGCAAAGCCCCACCCAGGCCACCGAAAGCTGGTGACAGTCAGTAGATAAATGGGAACCGACCGGATCTGCCATTGCACCGAAAGCCGCTCCACAAAGCATGCCACGTTGGAGGAGAACATCGACGACGTCAGGAGCTGTTTGAACTGAGAAAACAACTATGCCGGGAGCCCTCAGCCAACCAGGGCACCGGCGGCTGTGGGGAGCTGACAACACCATGACGTCAACACGCCGGCGCTCTCTTAGTGACTGACACCCAACGGCATGCCTGTAAGTGGCTGGTCAGTGAAAGAAAGGAAAAACGTCCAAGATGATGAAATCGGGGGGGGGGGTTGCGAAATGGCCCAGGAGTGTGATCGTAGGTCGTAAGGCCCCTGGACATCGGATCGGATCAACTGCTGGTCCTTTATTTGACTGAAATGAACAGTGTTCTACAGTACATATTATCAAACGGTTCAGATTTTCAAATTTGTAGGTGGGCCCGGCTCAGGGGCCTTTGCTGCACACGTGCGCCTGGCTCAAATCTTCACTCGACCGGAGCTTGGTCGTGTCCGACCATGCTCCATGCTCGGTCTCTAACCCCATTACGTATGCAATAATGAAGTAAATTTTTGTCAGTATCTGCCTACGGTTTACGATCGCAGCGTATCAAGAATAGAAAAAGTGTTTCTATGTGCACAATCACAATCCAAAGATTTAGCCGTGTTGCAGTAATTGTGGTCGTACTGTATGTTTGATCGGTGGCAGCCTGGTAACAGTGTTGCCGATCCAAAAATTGTTATTTTTTGTAAAAAAACCGAACGCTTAATTGTCGCACCAAAATTGTATTCTTGCCTAAAAATTATTCAGTTTCAGTTGATTGTTGCTGTTTTTACCAAAATGTTATGGTTAAAACACTGCAAGTCTTCCTTCCTGGCTTTCTGTAGCATTGAATACATTTTCATTTAATGTTCTTGTCCCTTCATCCGCTCCGCCCCTCAGTGTCTATCAACCAGTGTCCCCTCTACTAGAACATTGCTGTTTCGTAACATAATCCGAAATTTCTGATTCATTTTGCGCAATTTCATCATCAAATAAATCTTCGCGTCTATATTCTAGAGTTGGCGCCCGGCGGATGCGAACGGGTGCGACTGGTTGCGAAGTTGCGACTGGTTGCGATGTTGCGAAGTTTAGTAGTCGCCTTCGTTATTTAATTTTTTTGCCCTACTTACTTGCTAGGCGCGTCGTCAGTAGGGATGCAACCGAATACAAAAATACCGAATACCGAATACCGAAGCGGATTTTCGGAACCGAATAATACCGAATTATACCGAATAATACCGAATATTGATGATTCGCAGCGCGATTGCAAAAATATACTGTCTAACTACTATTTCTTCTTTTTTTGCAGAACTTTTTATGCTAAAAAAAGCTGTAGAGTGACGTATTGTTTGAATGCTATACATTTATCCATGCCTATAACTAAAACTATTTGGTTGTTCTGATGACGGTAAAGGACGAGTACAAAATTTGCGAACAAAGAATTTCAAGAGGCGCGAGTTAGGCCACCAGAAGTGCCCTGATTAATCATGTGAAGTCACAGCACAAAGACACTTCCGCGTATATATCCTCCTATTATCGCCACATGGTGGAGATTTCATAAAAACACTTGTCCCTAAGCCTGAGCCTAAGCCTGAAGCTAAGCCTAAGCATAAAACCGAAGCTTAAAGTTGGTTTGACAGTGGGTTGGGCGAATGGGTTTTCTCAATTATCTGGAATGTAGCGGATAACAGGAAGATGTTTACGCGCGAATCAGAAACGCATACAGAAAGTTGGAGGAAGGGAGCATCCATCGGGTACTACTGTAAGCACCGGGGCCGGCAGCGTAGGCATACAACTCAGATTGGATGAATCGTTTGAAAAGATAGATAGGATTTTACACGTAGTATTTGGTAGATAAAACAAGCGCTTAGGTTAAGAAGTGGAAATCTGACAGCGTATGTAGTCTACTGGGAACAGAAGGCCGAAATGTTGTTGTTTATTATTATGTAATAGTTAAACCTTGACCTTGAAGTTCGTTGACTTTTTGTATGAATATAGTCATTGTTTGCCAAAATTTTAGCATAGTAAATGAACAGAGAGATGTAAAAGAAGAAATATCTCGGTGATTTCTGCACAAATTTAAGCAAAACAGTGCAATTTTAACGGTTTTACAATATTCGGTATTATTCGGTATTATTCGGTTTGAAAAATACCGAATTCGAATAGTACTAGTAACCGAATTATTCGGTTCATACCGAATAATACCGAACTTCGGTTGCATCCCTAGTCGTCAGTGCCCAACACAGAAAAAAGCGGTCGCCGGTTAGTTTTAAAGCACGGTGACTGCAATTGTTATAGGCTCTGCCTCTGCCTCTGACTTAAAGATGTCTCGGAGATTCTGATCCGGGGGTCGTCCGTCGGGTGGGGGAACTCCGTTGTTAGATCTATGGATTGTATCAACTAGAGTGCGAACAATACCTGAAAAACCCAATACCCCAATACCCAATCGCAATACCTGAGACCCCCAATACCCAATACAAAATACCCAATACTTGCGTAGCTGAGCCAAAAATTGCATTTCAGTGAACAGGTGCATTCCAGTGGTGTACACAGAATTTCTTTCACAGGGTTTAAAATTTCGAAGAGGCCTCGTTAGGCAATTGTCCAACTAGGGCGAGAAATTTTGAAAAATTACCCTTTAAGCAAGCATTTAGAAGCCGTTCTGGAGGGTAAAATAAGCAGAAATTAACAGTTTTAGTACATACATGTACATGATCTACTGTATTGTTGTTGTTGTTGTAACTTTTTGTCCTTTTTGGACTAGGAGTAGCCAACTGCTATTGAGCAGGAAGAGACACAAGGTCCCGCAGCCTCCTTAACAACAACCCTCCCCTTTTGCTGTCGGTGGGTGCAAGACATTACTAGGCAAGGTATTACAATGTTTCATATTTTCGGCGGATTTTTCTTCGTACTCCACCGGAAAGGGGTGTACCAGAACCGCCCGCACCCCCTGGGTACAGATTTTTCAGGTCAGTTTTTCAGTTCAACAAGTATTTTTATCGATTTTTATAGGTCCTAATTAGTATTGGGACATTAAAACCAAATGCAGTACACAACCGAACAATATATGTTTCTCTTTTGATAACCCAGCCCGTTTGACTCAGTTGATGTCAGAGCCGTTGCACTTTGCTTCTCGTTCGTTAAATAAACTCTGTAAGTGTACGCCTGTCTGTTTGCTCCTCTCTCTTCTCGGCGGTCTTTGTTCGATCCATAGCCTCTGTCAGCCTGCACCTCGCTATCGAAAATGACACAATAAAAACCTTTCAACCAAACACACAACACAATTTACAATGTTTCAGATTGTACACTGTTTCGAACGTTTAATGATAATTTAGACTGCTAACACATTCCAATCACTACATTTGCAACGCACCGTAGTTTTAGTCGCAAAATACTCGGGGGCAATTTCAGTTGCGTTTTAGTTGCATTTTTGTTGGGCACTGACCCCGCGCGTACTTACTTCTTAGTTGCTACATCTACATGAAATTGGAAAGTTCGAAAAATGTGTAAAAAAATGGAAGCGTCGTCTCCTCCTCGTCTCGTCTCTTCGTCGGAACAAACTGAAAGGTTTATATAAATAAATAAAGGACGGGCTAGGCCGATTGCAGTGGCGTATCCAGGGGGTGTAGGGTGGGTACACCCCCCTTTGCGGTGGAGGTAGCAAGAAAAAGTCTGCAAGTAAGTAAGCGAAAAAGCAAGTAAATAAGCGAAACTAATGAATTATGTACCAAAACTGTCTATTTTGTGCCCAGAATGCCTTTTAAATGCGTTTTTGAAGGCTAAATTTTCAAAATTTTCTCGCCCTGGTCGGGCAGAAGCCCAACCAGGCCACTTTAAACTACAAAATTTGTAATTTCTGCTAATATTAAGCATACATGTAACAGGTCATCCGCCGATGGGGGGAGGGGGGGTGGGGGGGGGGTCTGGCGCCGGGCGGGGGGGGGGGTCTGAGCCAAAAAATACGTGGAGGGGGGTGGGCCCTAAAAAACGCTCAAAAATCGAAAAAATCGCAATTTTTTGGCTAAAAATTGCCAAAAATCGCTAATTTGGGCTGAAATACAGCTAAAAAGTGCTGTTTTGCAGGCGATTTTGGCAATTTTTGTGTGTGAAATTGTAAATAATTGCAAAAATTTGCTCGAAAATTTACTTGCCAGAAAAATCGGAGGGGGGGGTCGGTGAAATCGTCTCGGGGGGGGGGGGGGGTCCCCATCCGGGGGGGGGGGTGTGGGCGATTTAGGGTGGGGGGCAGACCCCCCAGACCCCCCCTGTTACATGTATGATATTAAGCCTGGAATGTGTTTTAAACGCGATTTTTAAGGCAAATTTTGCTAAATTTTCTTACCCTGGTTGGCCAGCGGCCCAACCAACCAGGCACTTTAAAATTTTACACCCCCTTTCGAAAATCCTGGATACGCCACTGGCCGATTGTGCGACTATAATGCCCTACCCTATCAGTACCATAACACACGAGATACTTGCGCATTGCCCTATAAGAAAACAAAAAAGAAAACAACAGATTACATGAAGGATTTGGCCTTAACTCTAGTTTCAAGTTTCAAGTATATTCAGTAGAGTGCGAACTGGTATTGGGTATTGGGGTTTTTACCCCCCAATACCCAATACTAATTGCGACAGGTAAAAATTGAGAAAAATCGATGTTAACCTAAAAAATTGATCTGAAAAAATCAAAAAAGTTGATCGATGATTCGGTTTAGGAAGCTGTTTTCGCGTTAAGGAGCCATCCATCCAAAATCCCAATTTTTCAGGGCCCCTTTCCCCCAAAATCGCCTTGCGTCGTTTCTTGGGAACCCTTTTCGCCTAAGGCGACGTCGTTTTCGGTTTACCCCCCTCCCGATAAAAGTGCAGTACATACAGTACTGTAATGTTTTCTTGTTACTGATACTGTACAATCAATTGAATAGATCGCTACAACCACTCTGGAAAGTTTTTCTGTATGTAGAAAAATTTGACAGAATATAATTAAATTGAAAATAATATAATCATAGTTCCCTAAAGTTCCAAAAGAGTGACATCGTTTTTTGCTAACCCCTCCGTCTCCTGGTGTGTCGTCCATCGTCGCATTTCAGCCGACCCCCCTCCCCCTCTGGAACGACGTCGTTTATGGACGGCCTAATCAACTAAACGTTAGTAGAAGTTCCTATGTAAAGTGTATGCTTTTCTAAGCGCTACACCAGTAATTAATTTCTCTGTTCTTATCTAAAATAAAAATGGTGACATTTCTAATGTCACCGTAATGTACCAGTACCGTACACATGGCTATTGTGGTGGTGCACACAATTTCCGGCAGAGTTAGGAAAAAATTCGCCGGAATTAAGAAACACGACTGAATTACGAAATATTAAGTACCAAAACTGATAATTTCTGCTAATTTTATGGCCAAAATGGCTTCTAAATGCTTTCTGAAAGGCTAATTTTTCAAAATTTTCTCGCCCTGCTTGGGCAACGGCCCAACCAAGGCTCTCAAAAAATTTAATTGCAGTGCCAAAAATCTTTTGTAAGCAAATGGAATGTACCTGTCCAGTGAAATGCAATTTTTGGCCCAGCTACGCAAGTATTGGGTATTGGGTGTTGGGTATTGGGGTATTGGGGGTCTCAGGTATTGGTATTGGGTATTGGGGTATTGAGTTTTCTAGGTATTGTTCGCACTCTAACATACATGGGCCGGAAAAATCCGGAGGGGGGGTGGGGGGGTTGAGACCTCGGGGGGGGGGGAGGGGGCGTCCCCCCGAAAAAAGGCCAAAAAACGCCTATTTTGCCTTAAATAAGCGAAATTTTCTCCCTCCGGGAGGGGGGGTGGAAGGCCGAGGGGGTGGTATGGACGGCCGAGGGGGGAGGGTATGGCCGGCCGAGGGGGAGGGGTATACCCCCCTTACCCCCCCGGCCCATGTATGCACTCTAATATTCAGTACCTATCAACCGGTCCAGAAAGATAGGAAGAGTGATACGAGAGAGATCCGAAAGCCTAAAATGACAAAAAACTGAGTGGATTGCTGTTCTCATCGATCAGAGATTCTTTCAGGTACGTAATTAGCAAATAAAGTTTCTACCTAAGCACAAAGGACACGCAATAGTTCGCAAGAAATGGTGTTCGGTTTTTTAAAAATTTATAAAAGATAATCTAAATATAATATATTCTATTCCGAGACCTTTGACTTGGGAATCAGAATTCTCTGGTCGGTCCCTACTTACAAAGTTCCAAAAATCGCGATTTATTGTTTACTGAAGAAGGTACTTGTGAGTTTTCCGTTTCCTTACTGTACAATTTGCAGTTTTCCAATTTTGTAAAAACCCGTAAGTAAACTCTGATAACACTGAACAACAAATTTTTTTTACTGGGAATGTGTGATGTGATTTAGACTAATTTGGGTACGCTGATTTCAAAAATCATAACCGTTTTGCTGTATCACGTCAGGATTTTTAGTAACGGAAATATTCCCATTGCCTATAAGTCAGGATTTCAATGAAATTTACAAAATATCATTTTTCCATTTATTTCATCATGAATGCTTCAAAATTATAGAAATTACAGAAAAACTCCACTAGGATGTAGTTAGAAATGCTTAAGGTATTTGGCTTTGCGCTTGTGCTGCTCTGTGTCAGTTTCACGATGCAGAAACCAGCAGAAGTCGCCCATCATGTTCGGGCTGTGCCGCCCCTGGTAATGCGTCTCCATGAGTGAAATGTCTTGGTGGAATCGCTCGCCGTGCTCGTCTGAGACAGCTCCCAAGTTGTCAGGGAAGAAGTTCGGTGCTGGTGTAGGAAATGGATTTTCAGGGAGCACGGCGAGCGATTCCACCAAGACATTTCACTCATAGAGACGCATTACCAGGGGCGGCACAACCCGAACATGATGGGCGACTTCTGCTGGTTTCTGCATCGTGAAACTGACACAGAGCAGCACAAGCGCAAAGCCAAATGCCTTAAGCATTTCTAACTACATCCTAGTGGAGTTTTTCTGTAATTTCTATAATTTTGAAGCATTCATGATGAAATAAATGGAAAAATGATATTTTGTAAATTTCATTGAAACCCTGACTTATAGGCAATGGGAATATTTCTGCTACTAAAAATCCTGACGTGATACAGCAAAACGGTTATGATTTTTGAAATCAGCGTGCTCAAATTAGTCTAAATCACTTCACACTTTCCAGTAAAAAATATTTTTTGAAATTTGTTATTCAGTGTAACAAGAAGCGTGTACCGCATCGTACCGCATGCCCGCACCGCACTGATTTTTACAATAGACGAAATATGAATGAATGCACCACAAAATGGGGAGGCAACGAAAAAACCTACCGTAGGACTGAACGCAAGTATAGAAAAGGCAGTTAGCAGGGGTGTAATAATGTTATTTCTTTCGCGCTATAAGGCAGCAACAATGAAGGGTCGATAATGCTTAGCTTTCTCCACCAATGTTTGACCTAAACTTTCGGTAATTCTTATAGTGAAATTTTATTTTAATTTAATGTTAATATATATTTAATACGATTGAAATAACACTATTAATAAAGTTAATATATAAAATCACAGTAATAAAACTTTATTTTTCTCCTTTGTAATGACTTAATCTAGACTCGGTTGGAAGGTATCTGCTTATTGTAGATACCGTAACCCCTTACTGCAAACAGTGTGTTACCCTTTCAGTAAATACACAACATGCCTCATATCCGAATGGGAGCAGTTTCCTGTATAGCAAAGTTTCCCTTCCACTATTGGTACCTTTTATCGTTTGTCTAAACTAAAGTCTATTCACATACTCGTAGCATACTGTATTCACCTGAAGAGGCAATAACAGCTAAACATAATACATCACACTCTTCACACCACGACAGTACTACAGGTACTTTTCCCAACTTGCCCAGTGCAGCACAGTACAACAGAAGACATTCTCAACAAAAACAGTGATGCTGGCATGTGAAGCGGTGAGAAGCTGAGAGAAACCAGTAGTAGATGGCACTGTATGTAGTGGGACCTTAGTGAGCTAAATGAACAAAACATATTTGAAGCTGTTTATTCCATCACACTTCAGTCAGACAGCACGAAAATTCTTTCTCAACCAGAAACTCCGCTCTCACCGAGATGCTGTTTCATGAGAATTTTATTCACAGCATCCAGCACCACCTTCACCTGGGTGGTGTCAGTGGCGCATGTCTGATGGGTGAATATCTTGCGCTCAGCACTGTTGTTCTCGCTCTCAAACTTCTTCTGGATGTAGGCAATGCACTCATTATAGGCGGTTGCACCTGCAATTTTCTCTACTGTCAAGTGATAATACAGTCAAAGGGTGGTCATTCAGTTGGTTGGTTTGTCAGTCGGTCTGTTGGTCGGTCAGTCAATTAGTCAGTCATAGTTGGTCAGGTTAGTCGCTTGGTTGGTCGGTCAGGATTGGTCAGGTGAGTCCATCAATCGCCATTTTTAGTAGGTCAAAGGTCAGTCACCCATGGTTGGGCAGTCGATTAATCGGTCAGTCACTTGGTCTGTTCATCAGACAGTCAGTTTGCCAGTTGGTCACTGTTGGTCGAGTTGTTTTGTCACTGTCTGTAGATCTGGTCAGTGACTGTTAATCGAGTCGGTCTGTCATGGTCACTCGGTTGAGTCAGTTGGTCACTGTCAGTCGACTCTCTGGGTCATCCATATCAGTTAACTCAGCTCAGATTATTAGCGTTTCAATTTGCGTACCAAGACTAACGCACCTGTGTACTCGGGAAAGGCAGCAGCGATGGATCGGTTCGCTTCAACTTTCTGTCTGAACAGATCAGTTTTGTTCAAAAACAAAATCATCGATGTTTTGGTGAAAAACTCATTGTTGCAAATTTCAGCGAACAAGGCGAGAGAATCGACCAACCTGTTCTGAAGCAAGAAGACAAGACAACGTCATCTCAGCGCTTTTTTACTTAACCTGCCTTGTGCAGGGGACAGAAGTGGCCACAAACAGCCAACTTTAGGCCCCTGAACAAAGTAGGTATAAGCAGGGTTGTATATTTTTCCGAAAAAAACCTCGGCCTGTTTTTTTCCAGTTTTTTTCCGGTTTTTTTCCGGTTTTTTTCCTAAATCGCGGAAAAAAACTCCAGCCCAAGTTCTGAGTATCCTAGGCTGGTTTTATGATTCCTAACGCTTTCTAGCGCCTTCCTCAGTCTTGTTAGACCAGAAATACACGTGTTACATTGATATAAATCACGAAACAGGCATGAAACAGTGCCTGACAGGTTCCATAAATAACGCTATATGCAGATTTTCTTACAGCAGTTTGCATTTTTGTTTTTTCATGCCAAATTTGGTCTTTTTTGTTGTTTTTCTAACAGTTTTGAGTCAGTATGGCCTATTATACATAGCAAAAGTCCATTTTTTAAACGAAAAATGACGTAAATTAGCTATTTTTAGCTTGAGTTTTTTTCCGCGATTTATGTTTTTTCCGACCCTTAGGAAAAAAACCGGTTTTTTTCCGGAAAAAAACAGTTTTTTTCCGGTGTTTTTTTCCCACCTCACATCCCTGGGTATAAGTACTGTACAGTATTTGCACTGAAAATGCTCTTGAAACGACGAAAAGCAAACAGTTACGGTATTTGAATCCTCCTTCATCACTTGATTGTACTCGGAAACAGCAGAGATGAAGATGACAGCACTGACGTCATCAAAAACATGGATCCATTTTTTGCGCTGAGACTTCTGCCCTCCTACGTCAAACACTCTATAAAAGGGTGGTAGTGAGTGAGAAAAAATTTTCACTCAAAATACTATAAGGGGGTATGCAAAAATTACGTAATGGTAGTTTTGTCCATTTTCGGACCCCCCTCCCCCTACCACCTGATAATCGCAAATCGCCCGTAATATTTTCTTGACGATCTCCCCTTATTACCGGAGCTTTCCACCTATGTATAAGACCGGGTCTTACAGTGTATAACCGGAAAATGTCTAAATTTGGGGTCACATTTTTGCACCAATTACAAGACCCGGGTCTTGTAGGTGGAAAATCTATATTTTACAATTAAAACTCGATGTTCTGCATGAAAAAAAAGATGAAATACACTGGTTTTGATCTTTGCAACAACTGACTGTACGTTTAAGTCTTAAATAGTTCAGTTTAAACAAGTTTTGAAAACTTAGGCAACTTAAAAGCTCCAATGTGCTTACAGCAGCTATCTAAACCTATCAAATCAAGAATTTTACCAAGATTATGCAGGTTTTACAACGATTCTTGAACAACCTGAGTTCAAAAACTCAATATTCAGCTATCTTGTAAAAATACACGAAAACACACCGTTCTGAGCTTAGACCCGGGTCCATAACTGGAAAATGCCCTCTGACAGACCCTGCTTTCTGACCACCTGCTATAAGACCCGGGTCCATAACTGGAAAATGCCCTCTGACAGACCCTGCTTTCTGACCACCTGCTATAAGACCCGGGTCCATAACTGGAAAATGCCCTCTGACAGACCCTGCTTTCTGACCACCTGCTATAAGACCCGGGTCCATAACTGGAAAATGCCCTCTGACAGACCCTGCTTTCTGACCACCTGCTATAAGACCCGGGTCCATAACTGGAAAATGCCCTCTGACAGACCCTGCTTTCTGACCACCTGCTATAAGACCCGGGTCCATAACTGGAAAATGCCCTCTGACAGACCCTGCTTTCTGACCACCTGCTATAAGACCCGGGTCCATAACTGGAAAATGCCCTCTGACAGACCCTGCTTTCTGACCACCTGCTATAAGACCCGGGTCTTATAATCGGAAAAGAAACCCAGTTATAAGACCCAGGTCTTATATCCGGAGGGGTCTTATAGTAGGTGGCAAACTCCGGTACGTAATAGTTTGGCTACCCCAGAAATTTCAATTTTCTGAAGAATTAGAGCCGAAATTTTTGCGTTCAATTCATAGTACATGTAACAGCTCCGGGCCGACCTGGGAGAGGGGATAGGGGGGTTTCCTCAGGTGGGCGGGTCGAGGGGGGTTTCGCCCAGACAGGGGTCCCAACTTTCTTCAATATTCGGTTTTTAAGGCATTTTTTCAACCGGAACAGGGTTTTTAAGGCATTTTTAATGCAAAAACAGGGTTTTAAAGGCATTTTTCGGTCCAGATAGGGTTTTGAAGCCATTTTTCGCCCCAGAATCCCTAAAAAAGGTCGACAAAACCCACTTTTTACCCCAAAAAAGGTCGATAAAACCCACTTTTGGACCCCAAAAAAAGGTCGCAAAACCCACTTTGGACTTGGTCCCAAAACCCTATTTGGGATTTCAAAAAGGCCCCCCACGGAAAAACCCAGCGACATGTATGACTCAGAGGCAGCGAGCTACCCACTGAGCCAACGACGCGGCTCCCAAAGGCTTTTCAAGCGAATTTTAGGCTAAAAATTAGTGATTTCTGAGCCAGTTTGTTAGTACTGGGAGCCACTACTAGTACATACTTGTATTTTTGGGTGGGGGGGTCCCTTAACTTGTCTCGGGGAGGGTGGGGGTGAGGGGGGGTTTGGCCTTTTCAGCTAGGGGGTAACCCCCCAAACCCCCCTAGTACATTTATGGTTCAATTCTATTTAACAACCCGCTCCCCCTGATGCCATTACGTCAGTTTTGCATGCTTCCTAAGACATGGGTCGAACTACACCTACCTAAACTCGGCGCCGGAATGGCTAAACCGAACTTCCTGCACTCCCAACGTTGCTGCGCGTACCAGTAACACGTCCTCCATGGTCGGGCGGTAACCGGGATCGCTAACACGCTTTATGTTGTCGAAAAAGCTAGAAGAACGGCATGAAGGTAGTGTTTGAATGGGGATAGAAACAGAGAAAGGCGCACTATTTGGCCGAGTCTTGCACGTGGAACAACTCGCGCATTTTGTAGCTTTCCTGAACTGCACCGTCGGCCCACAGAACGCTGATCGCTTCCGAAAGCTGCGCATCGATCGGCAGCTGATGCTCGTCCAACTCAACCGTATTCCGAACCACCACTGCGTGCTCCTTAACACTGCTTAGTGGCGTCTTGGCCATGTGTAGTTTACGCTATCCCGCATGTCACGGCGGCCCGGACACCTGTGGAAGCGGTGTGTTTGGGGGTTCGAAACCCTGTTCGAAACAGGGTTTTTGTAAGGCTTAGAAATCCTAAATAGGGTTTTTTGGCTGCTTAGAAACCCTGATTAGGGTTTTCAGGTTACTTTAAAACCCTGATTAGGTTTCTTAGGTTACTTGGAAACCCTAAACAGGGTTTTGCGCCTGCTTTAGAATTGAAATTAGGGTTCTCTGGACTGTTTTTTTTAGTAAAAAACGCATTTCAAACTGTATTTTATCGCTGAAACTCATATTCAATAAATACGTAGTTTGAGCGCAAAACAGCTTTTTATGGCATTCGTTGCTCCAATAACTTTTTGTTGTTTCTAGTAATTCTAGTAGCCAAAAGCCAAATATCAGGTGAACATTTTCAGATAAATTTCTGAATTTTGAAGGTTTACCGAGTTTACTGAATTGTTTACTGAGTACTTACTGGTACTGGGCTTCTTCGAAAATCCCAGCACTTACTCGCACTTACTGAATTTCGAAAAATCTGGATTTACTTACTGAATACTTACCGAGTTTTAGAAATTTGAGCTAGGCACAACACTGGCAGAGGGTGTGCTTTAGACAGCGGGACCGTTTGCATTGCTGGTCACCCGGTTGGTGTTCTGTTTATGCAGGTTGATCTAGTTAGTGTAAATTGAGTGAGAGGAGAGGAAGCAAGACTTACAGGAGAGGCGGCATTTTGGAACGGAATGTTGAGCTGGTCAACACCGTTCAGCAGTGTCTCCATGCTGGTCACTATGAAACTGAAGACCATCGGCTTGTAGAAGAGTTTCTCGTTCTCTGTGAACGAATCGTTAAGTAGCCTGAAAGTTTACGCTTGGTCAACGCAAGTCAGTCTGTAGTACATTGTAGTAAATAATAATTGTGGTCGCCGCTCTTGTGTTGTTCAGCGCCTCTCGTAGTCTCACAGGCGATTACAAACCTGATTAGTGAGTTGGCGAACAAAGAGGTTAGTGTTCGTCTGAAGGGCTGATTTAAAGACTTTTAAGGAGGCAAAAACACTGAAATGCTGCCTTATCGTTATAAAATAGCCCTTATAACAGTAGTACAGTCATGTCTCGTTAATCCGGACAAGTTGGGACCGGACGATTTTGTCCGGATTAGCGAATCAAAGTCATTCATAGGCTTTGTGATTTAGAGTTCGATCAATATTTTACAGTTTCGCCTGCTACAACTACTGTACTGTACTAGGGGAATGCAATGAAGTTGATGGTAAAAAGGTCAAACTAGACTGTCGGTAATATGCGTTACTGTTACTGTTCTAGCCTTGGAATTGTCTATCTGAGCATACGGTATCCGCTGCCTCATTGGCTTGCTTCAAGCGCAGATTGGACAAAGATAAACATTCACAGATTAAAAGTATTTTTACTTGTCTCGGCAAAAACCGTCGTCCAACCAAAGCGGCGTAGCCAGCCCTTAGGCTCCAGCTTGTTTGTTTGAGTGCTTTTCTTTTAAACTTGCTTGCAATAAATAAATAAATAAATAAATAAATAAATAAATAAATAAATAAATAAATAAATAAATAAATAAATAAATAAATAAATAAATAGATAAATAAATAAATAAATAAATAAATAAATAAATAAATAAATAAATAAATAAAAGCCGAAACACTGTTTTACTAGGGATGGGCAATGCACGTCCATGCTGCGCAGATTAGAAAATAAAAAATGGTCCGAAAACGGTTTTCGCAACTTCAAGTGCAAATTCTTTTATTTTGTTTGTTCGGTTATTGATGTATTTATATGAGCTATCGAATAAGATGCATTTTGAATAATAATTCCGCCTTTGAACGACATTGTCTTTCATCTCAAAAACTGAATTCGTCCTTTTTCAACGTCCATTTTCTTGTACGGTAGAAAGGAGACCTGATTCAAATTTGTTTCAGTCGGATTTAAAATCAACGTAATCTGTTACATAGCACCGCTTCTTTTCTTACCACAATTTGGCGGGAGCCCCACAGATTTCATTCTTTCTTAACCATTGAACATCGACTTTTTCGTCGATTCTATTCATGTTCTTGATAGGTGTGAATAAACGACCAATTCGGCGAAAGCATTTCAATCGGTTCCGCGTGCAGTAGACTTCTGGCTTTCAAGTGATAGAAGAATTAGCTCTCTGGTGTTTGCTGTTAACGCCACACTCAAGGGCCGTTTGTCCGGCTACCGCCCTACGTACCCCGTAAATACGTACGTACTTGGACAGGTCCAATTTATGACACTATTTTTGAAACTGGACACCATTCATGCATTCAAAACACTTGCAAGTTACTTATTCCGAACAGGTACTGTTTCTATTGGCAAGGAAATATTTGCGAACATCCAGATTTGTACGCTTCTTCTGATACAACTTTAGGTATTGCCCCCGAGTAATTTTTGCAAAAGGAAACTGGAAAAATTGCTCAACCGGTAAATCAATGAGTCGCATTAGGATCTTGTACACCATTACGAGATCATCAACCTACCTTCCTCCAAAATTGTAGACTAAGTACTGTACTTTTAAATGTTCATGATAGATTACATCTTTCATACCTGGTAGACATTTTGAATATCTTGGGCTAATTTTTCAACAGAAACTGAAACTCATGCTCTTAACCCCGATTTTTAAGGTTTCAACCCATTTTTTATTGTGTTTATATTTTATCATTTCATTTGGGCTAGACTCTAACAAGACCCTCCCTTTTGGCAGGAGGGCCTCTTTGACCTAGGCTTTGAGCGTATAAACAAGTAGATTAATGGATTTTCTAGCTGAAGGAGATTACAGATACGTACGTACCAGCTTCTGCCCCAGGGCACAAAGCTTAATTAGTCTTTAACTGACATTTGAAAGTCAATGCGCATTAACGGAAAACAGATGAAAACTAATAAATACTGAAAATAAAGTGGCAAAATTCGAAAAAAAATTTTGGGCTAAAAATCGTCAAAAATCGTTAATTTCGGCTGAAAAGAGCTTTTTTACAGGCGATTTTGGCAATCTTGTGTCTGAAATTACAAAAAATCGCAAAAATTTGCTCAAAAAATTACTTGTCAGAAATCAGAAAGGGTGAAATCGTCTCGGGAGGGGGAGGGTCCCCATTCGGGGGGTCTGGCCTAAGTCGGGTGGGGGGGCAAACCGCCCCCAGACCCCCTGTTACATGTATGGCTCAAACTAAAGCTGGAAGTAGATTCCAGTTTTTTGAGAACAACCTAATTAAGGTACCAGACCAGTAATACTGTACCACAGGGTAAGGTACAAACAATTTATGGTTAGCATACGGCGTTAAGTGGTCGGTCGACTGAAATATACGTACCTCATCTGTTTTAGAATTGTTGACTTGCCACATTCTCCAGCTCCTAAAAGCAATGGACGTGGTTACATTCCTAACATGGAAATACATACGTGAGCTTTTTTAATCAAAATCCCTATACTGACTCATACAGTGTATATTGGTTTCTGTCTGATAATAAAGCTCACGCTTTTAGTCTGTCCGGTAGCGGAGAAGACCGCAAGTTATACCGATAGATAGAAACGATTAGCAACTGTTTAGAACGAAAAACGGTTTAAATCGCTGAAAAGAGCAATTTTGGACTAAAAATCGCAAAAAAGTGGTTTTATCTAATTTACTGACACAATCTGAAGGAATGAATACTTTGGCCAATCGCAGGCATTCGCATGGCAAAAACAGTAAGAACAAATAGAAATAATAAGCATTTCTGCTCAGAAATCGCGTTGTTTTCACTAACTGATCTCATTTTTGTTAAGGAAAAAGCTAGGTGCTGTAGTGTTAGTGTACCCGGGTACACGTTTTGTGTCTACACAGCACACTCTTCATACGTCATGTTTATGCAATCGTGTATAATCCATGTGGATTAGTCTGAAATTGACTATATCGTTTGAAGAGATAAAAAGTCTAAAGTCTAAAGTCTAAAGGTACCTAATGCAGCAGTCTCCGGTACCTGTTGATGTTTAATGGGACTAAGGATGGCACAGTTATCCCTTTGTAACATACCAATGCCATATGGGTAAGTTGGCCAAAGCAAAAAAATGAAGGTAACGTATCGGAAAGCTGTTTCAGCCCCTCGGAAACGCGTTTTTCAACCAGTTGCAAACTCAAAATTTGCTGTTTTAGATGTTCAGTGAACGCTTGCAGTTGAAATGGTTAAAAAAACAACTTTTAGTTTGTCAGTTTACCGCATTAAACCAAGACAATCTGAAAACAACCTATCGGAAAGGCAGACCGAACGTATCGGAAACTGAGGTCGTGGGCATAGCGGAAAGTCAGACAGTTTAAAAAACCCGGTCATTTGCAAAGGGTTATAGTTATTAGCCTGACTGTAAAGGCAGACTTACATTTCTGCCACCCTGGTGACACTGGCGCTAAATGGCTACCAACTTGGATAGACTAGGAAACTGCCACCTTGTTGTGGTTGGCACTATTAACTGGTTGCCACCGGTCCACCAACGCCTGAATTTAATGGTTGGTAGCCGCTTAGAAAGTGCCAATGCCGCCCAGGTGGCAGAAATCTAAAGAAATGGGGGTTGAAAGGCATCGAAGAACTGACCGAGAAGCAGGACTTTGAGCACTCGAAAGGCGGCGAGCTTTTCTTGTTGCAATTCGTCTTCGATCTCCTTGTTTCGCTGCTCGATCTGACGCTCCTCATCTGGCCGCGACTGACAGATTCCCATAGCGCTCTCGAAGCAGTAGTTAGCAGCGCGGCATAAGAAGAAGCCTCAGCTTAATCACAAAGCAACGATTATAATGAAGGCTCTGCTTGACCGACTCTCGAATCAGTCAAACACCTGCACTGCTCAATTTTCCTCCATTCCATTCACTACACGTACGTAGCGGAAGAAAAACTCTAAATTGCATGCAAAACAGCCTGTTAGGAAGAAGGCACGATACCCCTGTCCTAATTCGCAATGTTACGGTCAGGCACTTAACGCCGTTTATGTTACCGACACCATATATATGGTGCCGGTATCATTTAGGGTACCGTTACCTAGGCTAGTGGCACCATATATGGTCCGGTACGAATGCCATTTATGGTACCACTCTGTTCAGATTTTCGTACCATATGTGGTAGTGGTACTGATGCATCCGGCGATTATTTGCATAATGTGCCGCCCCTTCTGCATGCCTTGCTGTAACTACAAGCGAGCGCAGGGCAGCCAATACCATTCTTAAACTCTCTCTCGCTGCAATCCTGCCGTGCGACTCGTAGCAGTCAATTGTGCGTGATAGTTAGTTGTTCGCCTTCCTATATGTGGCGATAAATCGTTGCTACTATCCGTGTCATTTTGCCGCCTCAACCTTGGCGAGAACAATTAACCCCAAGTGACATACCGGCCAAGCAGCGTGAACAACAACACACGCCGCAAATTGATTAGTGGCGACGCCAGTGCTGATTCGAGTCGACGTGGACCAATTCAGAATTCACTGCTTCCGCTGCCTGTTTGACTGAACTGACCGCCGACAAGCGCCGACATCGCCGGAAAGGACAGTAACTCTTTTTTGTCTGTAAAAAGAAAAAGAAGAACACTGTTTTCTGACTTTTTTGGTAGTGGTGGCTTTTCTGCAGTAACTGTAACGGTAGAAGGCAGGTATTCAAGGGCAGACCCGTTGATTTTGTTTGTCAAACGACCGATTTGGCTCAAGTTTTGCAAGTATGGCAGAAACAAACAGAGTTCAGCTACCCCCACCTGACAAATATTGGTCGCATCCCGGCGAACAACCTAATTTGGTATGGCCATTGTGGGAGCGCATTTTTTCTGCTTTTTGACGGCCGTTGATGCAGCTCGACCAGCAACTCGTAAATTGGCTGAGGGCGATAAGAAAGATTTTCTTCTTTCTTATCTAGGTCCTGCTGCTTTGTCGCAATTTGCAAGTCAAAAAGAATTTACCGATCCAACTGTCACTTGCAACGATTTTCTGAAAGCAGTTCGCAACCTCTTCCACCTTCCAATCAATCCAGTGCGAGCGCATTTCGAATTTCTCCAACGCACTCAGCATTCCAGCGAGTCTGTGGCAGATTTCGTTCATGAATTGCGGTTGCTCTTGCAATAATGCACGTTTCCTCTGGACGAAAACGGCGTCATCACGGTAGCAGCTTTGAGTGACTACTTGCTGGCAATCCAGATTACAAAAGGGTTGAGTAGTAGTGAAACACAAGAGAAGATCCTAGCAGAAAAAACGGTCGATTTGACACGATTTCTCGAGATTGCACAGGCAGACGAAACAGCGCACCAAGATGCTGTCACGATTTCTTCCAATCCAGGGCAGATCAGCACGGCTCAGTCTTGGAATCCTCGCAAGTACAAGAAGACTGTTCCAGCACAGGGGGGCCAAAGCTTCAGCTGTGAAGAATTCCAGTGCAGGAGGAGAGAAGGGCCGAAGTGACACTCAGACCTGGTCAGCATGCGGTAGAAGTGGTCATCAGCCTAGAACGGAATCCTGTCCAGCTAGAGGACAGAAATGTCGATCTTGTGGGAAAATCGGGCACTACAGCAGAGTGTGCCGATCCAGCCAGAACAGGAACCGAACGATCAGACAACGTGGTGTCACAGCCAGAAGAGGTGGACAGTCCAGCGTTTGCAGTCTGCATCATACACTCCAATGTGAGGTGTTTATCGAATCAGACTGGGACAAACCAGAAAGTCCACTGTCGATGTTGGTAGACACTGGTTCAGACGTTACTGGCATTACCGAGGCAGAGTGGGACAGACACTTCCAAGGCACAAGTGTAGAACCTGCTGCTGCACTCACCAATTTCGACAATTCGATACTCGCAGTGCATGGTCAGTTCAGAGCACAGTTAACCTGTTGAGGGCGAACCATACAGCTACTGGTGTATGTGTTCAAGCAGGATTGCAACAATACATTGGGTATGGATGCGTTGCGCGCCTTGGGCAATGTGTGCATCGACATCGACTCGAATACAACACAGATCTCCACACCGAAGTGTGCTGCTGTCGCTCACACAGAAGAAACTGGACCACAGATGAGGTCGGAGCCTAATGATTCTGAGCAATCGTTAGCTTCCTGGAAGGCAGCGGGCCTGCTACCCCTCCTTCAGGAGATGTCGAATTTGACCAAGTCAGAGATTGGAACCTACACGGGGTTCAAGCACAAGATTTGACTGAAACCAGGTGTGGAACCGCCACCCAAGCAGCCAGTGAGGTCGATCCCAGTCCGTTTCGAGCAACGTGCCAAGGAAGCAGTGGAACTGATGGAAAGTCAGGGAATCTGGGAACGAGTCAGGCACTCAGATCGTGTACATGGCATGGTCATGGTCGCGAAAGCAGATGATCCAGGGTCAGTGCGGATTACTTCGGACCTCAGTGCACTCAACAAGGATATCGATCCAGTGCTGTATCCTCTTCCAAACATCCAAGATCTACTGTATAACAAACTCAGCAAGGCCGCAGTGTTCAGTAAGCTGGACCTGCTGAAGGGCTACTTCAATGTAGAACTGAATGAAGAGAGCAAGTTGCTGACAACTACTGCAATGCCATGGGGTACTATGCTTACAAGAAGCTACCCATGGGCCTGAAAGACTCAGCAGCTGTGTTCCAGAAGCTGGTGCATGACACATTGGAAGGTGTACCAGGCTGTCAACTGTACATCGATGACATATTGGTGTTTGGCAAGAATCGTCAAGAGCATGATGAGAGCTTGTGACAAGTTCTGATGCGGCTCAATGAGAAGAATTTGCGGCTCAATCTGCACAAGTGCCTTGTTGCTCAGCCGTCAGTCAAGTTTCTTGGTCACGTGATTTCGAGAGGATGTGTCAAGCCTGATCCGAAGAAGTTGGAATCTCTATGGCAAATGGCACCACCCAGACCCAAGAATATCAAGGATGTGCAAAGTTTCCTTGGTGCAGTGAACTACCTAAGCAAGTTCATACCCTCTCTGTGCGACAAGCTTGAACCAATTCGAGCACTCACCTAGGCTAACACGAAGTTTGAGTGGGGTCGGGAGACTCAGAAGGCATTCGACCAAGTGAAGGAGCTCATCTGTGGCCCCAAGGGACTCCGCCTGAAGATGTTCGATCCCTTAAAGATGACCTTTGTCACTACCGACGCATCTGGTTATGGCATTGGTGGGATGCTCTCGCAAGTCCACTTTGGCCAGGAGTTTCCTGTCACATTTGGCCATCACATGCTCGATTCCACTAAGCGGAAGTGGGACACAACAGAGAAGGAAACTTATGCAGCGATGTTCTTCTGCGAGTACTGGGAGAAGTATTTGCTGGGACAGCACTTCACATTGAGAACAGACCATCAAGCGCTGCAAGCACTTCTGCATCAACAAGCGAATCAGTGCAAATCGCAGAAATTCGAGCGCTGGGTTCATTGTCTGAATGTGTTTGACTACACAGTGCAGTATGTGCGTGGTGAGACCAACCACATGGCTGATGTTCTGTCCAGACTCCAGAAGGAACCTGAACATCGTGATGCAGTTCGCTGTCTAAATGCCGAGGGCTATTCAGTGAAAACGTTCCGACGTGCACTGAGTAACGATCCTGTTTTGAGCTTCATCAAGCAGTACTGTGAGGAGCATTGGCCTAATCAGAGCAAATTGCCTGCACAGTTGCGCAACTCACCTTATCCAAAGATGAAGGCTGAGATCACCATCAACAGGAGCACTGGTCTACTGACATGCAACGACACTCAAGTGATCGTGCCGACCGCTCTGAGACGAGGTTTACTGAAGAAGGCTCATGAAGGACACCCTGGCATCGTTCGCTTCAAGAGAAAGCTTCGCGAAACCTACTGGTGGCCGCGAATGTCAACCGAGTGTGAGGAGTATGTGCGTACTTGTCCCTCATGCTTGGACTCAACAAAGTCACACAGCAGAGTGCCAGCTACTCAGCCACTTTACACTCCTCAAGCTCCGTGGGAGGAAATCTCTATGGACATCACTGGTCCTTTCGAGATGGCACCAGTGCACAAGAAGAACATTGTTGTGATCGTGGACAATTTCTCCAAATTTCCGGAGATTTTGCTTACCACAGACATCAGTTCCAAGTGCATCATCAGACGGCTAGTGGACATTTTCTCAAGATACGGCAACCCGTCACGGTCGTGCAATCACGGACAATGGACCCCAGTTCATCAGCACAGAGTTCCGCAATTTTCTGGCTGATCGGGACATCGTTCATCAGACTACTCCAGTCTACACGCCCCAGCAGAATGCCTTTGTTGAAGTGTTCAATCGATATCTGAAACACCATGTTCAGACATTCGACAACGAACCATGGGACGAAGGGCTAGCTCAGACTCTGGCACATTTCCAAGCTACTGCTAGAGATGGTGAAACCATGAGTCCAGCCGAAAATTTTTCAATTGTCGCCCACATCTGTCATTCGAGTTGTGCACACAACATCAACCTGAAGAAAAGGGGGTGGAAGGAGATAGTGCTGTGAGCTACTGTTGTCAAACTGGCAGCAGTAAGGGGAACGGAAAAGCGAAGCAGAACAAGCTGAAGCAGAACAGAAATGGCAAAGCTAAACGAAACAAGCCGAACCAGAATTCAGATCCTGCCAAGGGCTGCAATCGGTCTGAAAGGACTGATTTGCGAGCACCACCGTGGCTTCAACGTTATCAAGTTGGTCAGCGTGTGCGTGTCAAACGCAGCTACACACCAAAGGGTCAAAGTCCCTGGTCGCGCAAGATCCTGATTGTCTCCAAAGTGTTGGGCCAATTTAACTACCGTTTGTCAGATGGCCAGTTGTGGAACGCACGCAACATGCAGAGAGTGCCAGAGATGCCTCAGGCCAAGGAGCCATATGTTGTCGAGTCCAATGCAGTTCCAATGGCTGCCCAACAAGAGCCAGCACAGCGCCGATATCCTCAGCATCAGCACAAGGGTGTTGACCGCTATGGAGACTGGGTGTACTGAATACACCACGCTTTTAAGGAAGAGGGTGGTTGATGCATCCGGCGATTATTTGCATAATGTGCCGCCCCTTTTGCATGCCTTGCTGTAACTGCAAGCGAGCGCACGGCAGCCAATACAATTCTTAAACTCTCTCTCGCTGCCATCCTGCCGTGCGACTCGTAGCAGTCAATTGTGCGTGATAGTTAGTTGTTCACCTTCCTATATGTGGCGATAAATCGTTGCTACTATCCATGTCATTTTTCCGCCTCAACCTTGGCGAGAACAATTAACCCCAAGTGACATACCGGCCAAGCAGCGTGAACAACACACGCCGCAAAATGATTAGGTACCATATATGGTACCAGCACCCATGGCCATGGGCATACATGTAACAGGTCATCCGCCGACGGGGGGAGGGGGCGTTGGGGGGTCTGGCGCCGGCCGGGGGGGTCTGAGCCAAATTTTTGGAAGGGGGTAGGGCACTAAAAAACGCTCAAAAATCGAATCGATCAAAATCGATCAAAATCAAAAAATTTGGGCTGAAATACAGCTAAAAGGTGCTGTTTTGCAGGCGATTTTGGCAATTTTTGTGTCTGAAATTGTAAAAAATTGCAAAAATTTGCTCAAAAATTTACTTGGCAGAAAAATCGGAGGGGGGGGGTCAGCGAAATCGTCTCGGGGGGGGGGGGGTGTCCCCATCTGGGGGGGTCTGGCCTAAGTTGGGTGGGGGGCAGACCCCGTAGACATGTATGACCATGGGTAGGGGTAGTATATATGGCGCTTGTACCATATATGATGACGGTACCATATATGAAGCGTTCAGACGAAGAAATGCCTCAGTCCACTTTTTGAAAAAAATGAGTTCTACTCGGCAGCACAATCCCCTAACTATAGACATACAAATTATTTCATCTGAAAACATTCTATGTCTTAAGTTGCACCAACGCAGTTTTTCAACCGTGCTCGAAATTCAGTTGAAGAAAAGCCTAAGTCCAAGTCAATAACCTCAATATTCACCCTCAAAATTAAAACATTGAGCTAGACAGCTGAAGGTTGATACGGTAATACGTAGTATAGCCGAGTTCTCAAACCCCTGAAAAGGAATCCCTTATTTGATGCTTCAATTAGAAGATACAGTAATCGGGCTTCTAAAACTATTTCGTCAAATTTTTGAATTTGATGTTCTGGCTTACTAATCAGAATTTATACATAAAAATCGGGGGTTTTAGAGAACTTTTTCACTACCTTGAGAAGTATCGATCAAATTGCGTTTTTGAAGGAAAAAATTTTTCGACCCCCTTTTGGCCCCAATAGCCTATCTGTAACTCCTAAAATTTATGCTCTATATTTCAGATTATTATAGCGCTATCCTTAAGCTACAGAATGGTGGCAAGAACGCTTGCGTACGCCTACAGGTTCTGGAGTAAATTAGCTAACGGCTGAAAATCACATTTTTTCCATCATTTACTAAGGTTGATAAAGTTTTGAAATACAATGGTCATTCAATAATCATTATGTAGACTTAAAAATCGGGGGCCTTAGAGTACTTATAGACTAGTTAAAGAAATTTTGATCGAATACTGCTTTTGAAGAATAAAATGGGCCTTGTGACACCTTTTGGCTCCTTATTCTGGACTCTCTCAACGAGCGTTTTACATTTCAGATTATTGTAGCTCTATTTTTAAGCTGCAGATTGATGCAAGATTGCTAGTCCACTACGCGGAGTTCTGGAAGGCAATCAAGCCTGCTAGTCACACTGCTCTCTTACTCTTACTGATCTTTTTTAAATTTGTGAATATGGACTTAGGCTGTTTTATGGTTTAGGCCTTAAAACAGCCTAAGTCCACTATCACAAATTTTTTGAAATATGCAAATCAGGAAACATGTGGTGGCCCAAACTCAGGTGCAGAGTAGCACTGGTATGGGCCTCTTTTGGCATATTACACATTAGGGCATAGCGTTTTCCATAATTTATTTCAGGCTGGCCGAAAACTTTGAACGCGTTTTTCTCGTTTCATCTATTTATGGACTGAGGCATTTCTTCGTCTGAACGCTTCATATACAGGGTGTGTCAAAAAAAAACAACCCAGCAGATTTTTTGCTGTAGCAACCGCAAATCTCAACCGATTTGAATGAATCCTGCTTTAAATGAAAGATAAATAAATTCTTGAACGACTGGTGTAGCTTTCATTAAGATGCGTTGCTTAGCTCCTGAGATAATTGCTTTCAAAAATCAAAACAGAGATTTTGGCAGTGCACAACAGAGATTAAAACAACCCAGCAGATTTTTTACTGTAGCAGCCGCAAATCTCAACCGATTTCAGTGAGTCCTATTTTATATGAAAGATAAATTTATTCTTGAAAGTTTAGTGAAGCTTTTATTAAGATATGATGCTTGGTTCCTGAGATATTTGCACTCAAAGTCAAAACAGATTTTGGCTATGAACAAGAGCGATTTTTATTATTCTGTTGCACTTCATAATAAAACCGATTCCTACTACTCAGGGCTAACGTAACGAGGTTTTTCTGGTGCCACACATGCTTGGTTACTTCATTTGTAAAAGTCTTGTTGCCCCTCAGCACTAGGAATCTGTTTTGTTGTGAAGTGCAACGGAATCGCTCTTGTTCACTGCCAAAATCTCTGTTTTGAGTTTGAAGGAAAATATGTCAGGAACTAAGCATCGTATCTTAATAGGGCCTTCACCAGTCTTTCAAGAATTTATTTATCTTTCATTTAAAGCAGGATTCATTCAAATCGGTTGAGATTTGCGGTTGCTACAGCAAAAACTCTACTGGGTTGTTTTTTTTTGACACACCCTGTATATGTTACCACTACAGTACCTGAACGTGAGGGTACCATATGGAGCCACTAGCCTAGGTACCGGCACCATAAAGGCCGTTTTGCACCACTAATGCCTGGTTCACACCTGCCAGGACTAAGCGTTATGCGAAACAAAAGTTGACCACTATTTAACTCTTAGCGCATAGCGCATAGTCCATAGATCTTAGTGCATAGCGCACAGGTGTGAATGCATCTGACTAAGGCTCTTTGCGCTATGCTATAGCGCATAGCGCATATCTTAGACAGGTGCGTACCGGGTCTAAGTAGGTTTCACTTGGAAGGGCAAACATTTTCATCGATTTCTGCGAGAGTACACCTCCGAAAATCACTCGTAACTTGCTTTAAAACTATCGTAGACTCGTAAAAGCGGTATAATTCGAGAAGGCAAGACTCTAACGAATCCGAATCTGGTATCGGCGTCTAATTACAAGCACGTTTAGATGGGTCAACTTGGGCAAATTTTAGTTTTTGGCCATTTTCATAGATAACCCTTTGTAACCCACCTACTCCTATAGGAGCTTTTCCTTCGGGTATCTGGAACATTTCCCCGACAACCAGCACATTTTCTCGCGCGCGAGAAGTTGGCCATCTTTTTTAGCCTCAACGGCGAGAAAATTTTAGCGCCACGTGCCACAAATTGTCGGCGATCGATAAAGGGGCGGAGCTATTGATTTCCGACGGCATCGCGCGCGCGCCTGTTCTTCAGTCTTACGGGGTGCGTTCTCTGAGGAACACGAGCGCAAATAATCAAATTTTGAAGGTACTGATGCATACAGGGCACTCGCCGGTCTTCCTCTGAAATTTACTGAAGCAATAATTCCAAACTATTGAAGGCGCATGCGTGATTAATTGCTTTCTGGAGCCTTTTAGAGTCAATCAAACTGAAAATCAAACGGTGGAGGAAGGTGACTGTGCTATTCGGAAAGTGTGAGAAGTCAAGCAGCTAAAAATCTGCTGTCCTGTACGACGTCCAGGCTAAAAATGTCCTGTCCTGTATCCTTGTGACGACGTATGGTTGTAGATACGTATTTTACAGACGACCCCTGCGTTGGTTCGTTCCGTGTGCTGGAATGCAGGTCCCGTAAATGGCTTGATGAGGCCAATAGAATACCTCCTTGAGCGAAACGACTATTGGGGGTGTTTGGGGGGTTTAACCCCAAGCCCAATTTTCGGCAAAAAAACCCCGAGCTGGATTTGGGGGGTTTCTGAAACCCTATTTTGGGTTAAAAACTGCTAAAATTCAGGGTTTCAAGACTTATAAACCGTAATTTAGGATTTCAAAAGCCCTAAATAGGGTTCTGGAACCCAAATTTGTGTTTCTGAAACTCAAAATAGGGTTCCGTAACCCTAATTTCGGTTTCTGAAACCGTAAATACGTGTAGGGTTACCGAACCCTAATTTGGGTCTCTGAAACTCTAATTAGGGTTTCTGAAGCGCTAAATAGGGTTCCCGAACCCTATTTTTGGTTTCAGAGAGCCTAAACAGGGTTTCTTGAGCCCCAAAATAGGGTTCCGGAACCCTAATTTGGGACTCTGAAACTCTAACTGGGGTTTCTGAAGCCCTAAATAGGGTTTCAGAGCCCTAATTAGGGTTTCAAAATTTCTAAATAGGGTTCCAGAAATGCATTTTAGCTTTATTATGTCGAATAAAATACAGCTTTTTTGCGCGTTTTAAAGCAAAAACAGTTTTTTGCACGTTTTTAATAAAAATAGGATTTTCTGCACGTTTTAAAACAATAAATAGGGTTTTAAAGGGCATTTTTGCACTTCTGACAGGATTTTTACCCTCAAAACCCTGTTTTGAGATTAAAAAAATGTCGCTGAAACCCACTTTTGGACACCAAAAAAGGTCGCTGAGCTGAAACCCCCTTTGGAAATAGTGCTGAAGCCATATTTGGGATCTGGAAACCTCCACCCCAGCCGAAAACCCAGCTACATGTATGGGTCAGGTGACTGCTGCCCAGTCCCACTGACGTTTGAGAATGGCCATTTTTGTGCCCTTTTCGGGCTGCTGCCTGGAATGGAAGCTGCCGCTTGAAGGTATTTTGAGAGAGAATTTCTGAACGGCTTAGCTTGTTTTTTTTACTTATTTACTTGTTTTCAGAGATACTTTTCTATGTTGGTGATCATACATGTAACAGGTCATCAGCCGAAACTGGCAGGGGGGTTGGGGCTCTGGGGCCGGCTGGGGGTTTGAGCCCAAATTCTAGGGAGGGGTTAGGGACTAAAAACGCTCAAAAATCGCAATTTTTCGGCCAAAAATCGCTAATTTGGGCTTATTAAGTACTGCTGAAAGTGCTGTTTCACAGGCGATTTTGGCATTTTTTGTTCGAAATTGTTTGAAATTTGAAAAAAAATTTGCTAAAAAAATTACTTGCCAAAAATCTAGCTACATAATTTAGTCAGCACTGCGGTTAGAGAGAAATCAACTTACTGAGGTAGAGTGGAGTCCACGGGAATATTGATCAAAACAGTTCTATTTGGTCCAAACGGCACTACCTAACATCAGTAAAATCGGTGCTCTGTTAGGCATAGAAGGTAGAATGCATAGGAGAACAGAGCAGTAAAGTTCTGAATTCGGTCGGAATGGCACTACAATCAGTAAAATCGGTGCTCCGTTACACGTGGAAGATAGTGCAGGCACTCGTACACAGTCGACGGCGGTCGATTGCCTTTAAACTGCTCAGGGGCGCATCGACCAATCAGCGCACAGCGCGCCAAATGCGCGCCAAATGCCTGCGCCGATTTTGGCACATGCCCAAGAGCTAAAAATGGCGAGAACCGTGCCGAGAAACTTTTTTTTCTCGACATGCGGAATTGATTTCTCGACATGCAACAACTTTTCTCGACATGGCCAAGCAAGTGATTTCTCGACATGTCGAGAAATCGGTGGGTTACAAAGGGATAATATGGAAAATTAGGCTGACAACGAATAGTTGCATATGTAGCGGGGTGGTTGGCTACACGGAGGTATAAAATTATAATGGGGTCAGGCGGAAAGTTTTCGAGAAAACCGTAGCTCGCGAATAATTTTGAGACAGACTTTAGTAGTAGTCATAACAACACTACGATATAGTCAAATTTGACTTCTGCTATTGTGGTCAAACGAGCAGAGTAGTCATGTGTCATAGTCAAACAAACGACACTAAAAATATACAAGTACATAGAGGAGGTAAAGTAGGGTGGTTTAGAGTCAAACCCTCGACCATACCAGCAATGCTGTAAAACATAGACTAAGTACTGTATTGATCAGTTTTGTAGCACCGTTAGTGTGACAGTTGATAAAACCGATGACACGGGTGGGTCCGCCGCTGCCACCTTTGATCTTCATAGGCAGCGCTATTACTGTAGCTCCGGTAGGAGGAAGCTGATCCAAATTCATCACGTTCTCAAGGCCCGGAATGTTTTCTTTGAACAGATACTGCAAAGTTGAAGTCAAACTGAGTCATGCACGGAAACGGTGCATCCAGTCAAACTATGGTATTGATGTATCGTAGCGTACCCAGGTTGGCTACAACCAGTCAGTGGTACTGTTGTTTGTGTATACACATACAGTACACATTTACCATACACAAAAATACACATTGTTTTCTTATACACATACACATACACTTTGAAAATTTCGATACACATTACCATACACAAACAGCACTCAAAATGTGTATTTTTGTGTATGTGTATTTGATCGGCAAAAATCGATAAAATTTCGAACACAAACGTAAAATTGCGATGTTTTTGCTACAGTAATAAACAGTAGATATTATCATAAAGCCTTCAAAGGGCCTAAGTAATTCGACTTCAAAGCTATCCAAGGTTTAAAGCAACAGACATTGAGAGATTTGATTTTCTTAGCATTTCTGGCTCAATATCTACCAAAAAATTTGCATTTTCAGTACAATACACATACACAAATATACACAAAAATACACATTGTTTTGCTGAATGTGTATACACAAATTACCATACACATTCGAAGGTAAATGTGTATACACATACACATACACAAACGGAAAATCCAATAGCAACACAACAATAGTCAGTGGCGTACCAAGGGTTTTTCAAAATGGGTGTGAAAAATTTTAAAGTTGCCTGGTTCGGCTAGGACGCGAAAGTTTAGCAAAATTAGGCATATAAATAGACTTGCATATACTTAAAGTAGGTACCGTACCTGATGAGCTTTGAAGTACTGTGCCTGGCCATAATCCAGAGATGCCGTGTCGAGACCAATCGCTCTCACTTTTCTCTCATTTGCTATCCATTTAGCGGCTTCAGGGTGAATTCCTAAATGTTCTCAGTACGTTTTGCAATATTTCATTTCTTTTCCTATCTTTCTAGACATTCCATCATATGTAACAGGGGGTCTCCCCGCACGACTTAGCCAGACCCCCAAATGGGGACCCCTCCCTCGAGACGATTTTTCCGATCACCCCCTCCGATATTTCTGGCAAGTAATTTTTTGAGCAAATTTTTACGATTTTTTAAAATTTCGGACGCAAAAATAGCCAAAATAGCCTGCAAAAGAGCACTTCTTAGCTGTATTTCAGCCGAAATTAGGATTTTTGACGATTTTTAGCCGAAAAATTGCGATTTTTTTCGATTTTTGAGCGTTTTTTAGTGCCCAACCCACTCCCAAAATTTACGGCTCAGACCCACCGGCCGGCGCCAGACCCCCCAACCTCCCTGGCCCTTCGGCGGATGACCTGTTACATGTATGCATTCCATATAAGCACTTACATTGCAGTACAGTACGTCACATCACATTCACATGGCTAAAAGAGGAAAGTATTCTGGCCCAAAATGTGCAAATATGGCATCAGATCAGATAGAGCTAAAATCACTGTTTTACAGGCAGAATTTAGCTATTTTCATGCCTAAAATTGTGAAGTATTGGCGCAAGAATTCCGTTCTAGAAAAATAAGAGCGAGTAGGAAAAAGCGTAGGTAGTGGGGGGGGGTGTGTGTGTGTGGCAGTTGGTCTAAAAGTTGTTGGCCTTTTTGCCGGTGGTCCTCCTGTTAGAAGTAAGTAGTGCGTACCAGGAAAATGTAGCTTAGAAGCGTCGGTGGCATGTCCTAAATATTTTCCAGGATCGGAATAAAACTTTTCCCAGCCGGTCTTTATGAGCAGAATGCAGTTAGAAATGGATCCATGCGTCGACTCCCACCTCTTCAAATCGTCGACCGTCAATCGATAATCCCTGTCTTTGGCACATTGCCCAGATATGTCCACCACGCATGCCGGTCCCATTAGGCTTGTTAATGGAATCTATATTAATTGCACTAAAGCTATGTACTGTGGTTTGGTATGTAATGAAAAAATCGCCTCAAAAGCTTCTATTGCTATAAATTCTCACCTGATCGGTGGTTAGTTTTCGCTCTCCGAAATGGACCGGCGCGTCCAAGTGTGTGCCGCCATGTTCATTGCCCGAAATCTCATAGGCCAAATAGTAATAGCCTTTCTCGGTTTTGCCTAAAAGCTTGAAGCGGACATTTTTTACGCAATCAATGTGAAGTGACGTGACCCATACTGTACATGCAACCAAGAATGCATAAAAGAGTAGCAAGAATGTGCCACTCAGCGGCCTGCCGAGTGACGATGCGCTGCACAATAATTACCGGAGGGGTTCGGAAATTCGTGACCCCTCCGGTAATTGCACATGCGCTTTATTGCAGCGCAATCTGATTTCTGAGCAAGCATGGCATTAACAAAATTTTTACATTTTTACTGATTTTCTACAACGGCAATTCATTCCATATTTGGTCTAAGATCTTCAATCATCACAATAACCAAAAGAATTGTCCAATTGGAAGGCAAGATTACAAGATATCTGTAAAATGCATCCTACCTTTTGCATTTATGAAACTTTCCATTTTGAACGCAACACACGAGCTTGGCCGTGTACACATGCGACATGCTTGCATATGCCAGCTTTTTTACCTTTCTTTCCCTTTATCATGTTGCCGTGGACTTAAGGAATCAACGGAAGTAGCTATATTCCCAAAAACAGATTGAAATTCCCGCTTAAAAATCAGGTTGCGCTGCAATAAAGCGCATGTGCAATTGGAAGGGTCACGAATTTCCCGACCCCTCCGGTAATTAAGGTGCAGGCCGGCCGCTGAGTGGCACATTCTTGCTACTCTTTTATGCATTCTTGATGCAATACGTAGATCACTTCCTGAAGGGGAAAAATGCGCCAGAGGGACTGAGCGCAATTTCGAAGGTGTACTGTGGAATACATATATGTATATGTATATGTAACAAATACATATTATTATGTATTATTTTTGGAATACATATATGTATATGCATATGTATATGCATTGCTCAGGGAACAGGGATGTGAGGTGGGAAAAAAACACCGGAAAAAAACTGTTTTTTTCCGGAAAAAAACCGGTTTTTTTCCTAAGGGTCGGAAAAAAACATAAATCGCGGAAAAAAACTCAAGCTAAAAATAGCTAATTTACGTCATTTTTCGTTTAAAAAATGGACTTTTGCTATGTATAATAGGCCATGCTGACTCAAAACTGTTAGAAAAACAACAAAAAAGACCAAATTTGGCATGAAAAAACAAAAATGCAAACTGCTGTAAGAAAATTTGCATATAGCGTTATTCATGGAACCTGTCAGGCACTGTTTCATGCCTGTTTCGTGATTTATATCAATGTAACACGTGTATTTCTGGTCTAACAAGACTGAGGAAGGCGCTAGAAAGCGTTAGGAATCATAAAACCAGCCTAGGATACTCAGAACTTGGGCTGGAGTTTTTTTCCGCGATTTAGGAAAAAAACCGGAAAAAAACCGGAAAAAAACTGGAAAAAAACAGGCCGAGGTTTTTTTCGGAAAAATATACAACCCTGTCAGGGAATATGTTTATGTATATGTATTTTGAGGCCACTATGTATTTAAAATACAGGGTGTGTAAAAAAAAAACAACCCAGCAGAGATTTTGCTGTAGCAACTGCAAATCTCAACCGATTTGAATGAATCCTGCTTTAAATGAAAGATAAATAAATTCTTGAAAGACTGATGAAGGCCCTATTAAGATACGATGCTTAGTTCCTGAGATATTTTCCTTCAAACTTAAAACAGAGATTTTGGCAGTGAACAAGAGCGATTCCGTTGCACTTCGCAACAAAACGGATTCCTACTGCTGAGGGGCAACAAGACTTTTACAAATGAAGTAACCAAGCATGTGTGGCACCAAAAAAACCTCGTTACGTTAGCCCTGAGCAGTAGGAATCGGTTTTATTATGAAGTGCAACAGAATAATAAAAATCGCTCTTGTTCATAGCCAAAATCTGTTTTGAATTTGAGTGCAAATATCTCAGGAACCAAGCATCATATGTTAATAAAAGCTTCACCAAACTTTCAAGAATTAATTTATCTTTCATATAAAATAGGACTCACTGAAATCGGTTGAGATTTGCGGCTGCTACAGTAAAAAATCTGCTGGGTTGTTATAATCTCTGTTGTGCACTGCCAAAATCTCTGTTTTGATTTTGAAAGCAATTATCTCAGGAACTGAGCAACGCATCTTAATAAAAGCTACACCAGTCGTTCAAGAATTTATTTATCTTTCATTTAAAGCAGGATTCATTCAAATCGGTTGAGATTTGCGGTTGCTACAGAAAAAAATCTGCTGGGTTGTTTTTTTTGACACACCCTGTACATATATGCATATGTTTTCCGAAGAAGAATACATATGCATAATATGTATATGTATTTTTTAAAAAAATATGTACATAAAATACATATTATACATATTTGTTCAAAGCCAGTTTTCAGTTGAAAAATGCTGCTAAAAGAGTTGTTTGTGACTGAAATGAGAAAGGGTCTGTCTATGGTTGGACGTGATTGCATGAAATTGATTTAGTACCTCAGTCAAATTAGCAATAATTTCCACATTTAAATTCTGTTAAAAATCCTACACATACATTGTAGAGTCAGTCATTTTGTGAAAGGGAGACCTGTCTAATGAACTTTGTTTTTGAAACTGCAATAGCCAATAATTTCGTTTAGGTCAACTATCAAATGAAAAGAGCATTTTCTCCTGCCATTTATCCACTGAATATGAAAATCTAAACGTTCCCTCAGTAGAATTCCTTTTGATCTGCACACACCACTTTACACACACAGTGATGATATCATTCAGTTAAACACCAAACCTGGTTTTTTATTATTGAAGCAAATTTACATACTGGCACCCCGAAGAAAATGTAATTTTCTGCTATGGATGGCAGGCTGAGACTTAAAAATGCAGCATTTCATCAGAAATTCAATATGTATTTTCAAATATGTACAGGGTCCGCCAAAAAAAAACAACCCAGCAGATTTTTTTTGCTGTAGCAACCGCAAATCTCAACTGATTTGAATGAATCCTTTTTTAAATGAAAAATAAATAAATTCTTGAAAGATTGATGTAACGTTTATTAGATAGCCTGCTTAGTTCCTGAGATATTTGTCCTCAAAGTCAAAACAGAGATTTTGGCAATGAACAAGAGTGATATAAAGAACAACCCAGCAGATGTTTTACTTTTGCAGACATGAATCTCAACCGATTTGAATGAATCCTTTTTTGAATGAAAGATTGATAATTTCTTCAAAGATTGGTGCAATTTTTATTGAGATTCACTGCTTAGTTCTTGAGATATTTGCCCTCTAAGTCGAAACAGATTTTGGCAAGAACAAGAGCGATTCCGTTGCATTTCATAATAAAGCAGATTCCTACTGCTGGGGCTAATGATACTTTAGTGTTGAAGTAAACCGAGTTTCTGTGTCACCAGTAAAGCCTATACAGCCTATAGAAGTGCAGAATAATAAAAAAAATCCCTCTTGTTCACTGCCAAAATCACTGTTTTGAGAGCCAATATCTCAGGAACTAAGCAGAGTACATTAATGAAAATTTCAGCAGTCTTTTAAGGATTTATTTATCTTTCATTTAAAAAAGGATTCATTCAAATCGGTTGAGATTTGCGGTTGCTACAGCGAAAAATCTGCTCAATTGTTTTTTGGCAGACCCTGTAGTATAGTAGGCAGATAAGGTATACCGTCAAACACTTCTTTCAGCTGAAATTTGGTGGCGGTTGGCCAATAAATGGTTTTGCCTTGCTCGAAAGGCCAGCTCATGTCCACCATCTGACATTTATCCAGTAAAGGTATGCACTTAGCCACAGAATACAGAAGAGCAGAGGTTAAAGCCACAAACAGACATGTCATTTTGTAATCAAACAGCGTCAAGAGGGCTTAGAGCCACTAAATGACAGGTTAGGCGCTACTTTTTAGTGTACATGCTGCATTGGCAGGTGATGGCCTGGGCGATGGGGCAAGAATACCGGTTTTGTTTAGGTAAACAGAGTCAGTGTGGTGGCTACTGGATTAATCGATAGACCAGTCCGAAATAGTCGCCCCTTGGCGATGGGTTGTTTATGCTATCCCGTTCCGTGTGTCACGCCGCCCCCGGCATCTGTGAGAGCGGTCGCTTCGGGGTTCGAGCCGACTACAAGTCAGTGGAGAGGTGTTTGTAGGCAGGACACCCCGTTGAAAGGCTCTAATAAGAACGGTGGGTACAGTGGAAATTACATAAGCAAACAAAAAACAAATCTGCACTCTGTTAGCGGACGCGCAAAGATTAGACGACAAATCAACCTACGCATCTATCTATCATTTTGCACTTATTATGCTCTACGTACAGTAGTAGTAGCCCCACCTGCTTAGTTTTTACCGACTTTTTCTCCTTACCTTGACCGACGTTCCTAACTCGATGTTTTTTTGCATTTTTTTCAATTTTAGACACTAAAATTGCTTATAATAATAAATTTGTGGGGAATGCAACGACTATTAGATTTTATTGCTAAGCTTTCGAGCACACTACGGGGCTCGTTATCAAAGCGCGAATAGCAAGCTCGCACACACAGCACTAAAATTGCTTGTTGTTTATAAAACAGCGACTTCTAGCAGTGAGGCCAGATTAGCGGTTTTAAACGATTATTAAGCCAACTACAATTTTTAGCATTTTTGAGCAATATATACAGGGATTTGAAGTGTGCGTTTTTGGTGTTTTTTTTCCTAAGGGTCGGAAAAATATATTTTGCGTAAAAGACTCCAGCTAAAATAGGCATTTTTGGTCATTTTTTAGTCAAAGAATGGTCTTTATGGCGCATAATAAGCCAAACTGTCTTCAAACAGTCAAAAAATAAAACAGAAAAGCCAAAATTTCGCATTATTAGGCAAAAATCTGATTGGTGGAAGAAAATTTGCATATAGTGATTACTAACGGGGCCTCCTGGACAGCGTTTCATGCCTGTTTCGCCATTTATATCTATGTTCCGACGATATATCGATATCGATATCGAAAGATCGATATAACGAGCCTTTTTCCAATATCAGTTTCGCGGTATTTCGCATCGACATTTTCGATATTTTTTGGCGGAAAAGGGGAAGAAAAACAAAATTTACATCAAGTACAGCTATTTCTCAGGAACAGTAAAAGATCCAGTTTTTCCTAGACAACTTAGAAATCAATGGTTTCGTCAAAACCTAACAGTGTGGTATGATAGCTCTCAGAAGTCAGAAACATGAATTTCTCGGAGTTTTCAGCTTTTAGACGGCAACGCTTGGGTTCTTAAATGTCTGCAGCAATACTGAAGAGCTGTTCACTCGGCACACTTGAAGCAGGAGGGTAGAAGCAGACATAGGCTAGCATTTCGTAAATTTCCAAATCCTGAGTGGGGCTGAGGGGGTTGTTGAGGGAATGGTAAGCAAAAATCTGACTTTTTACTAAAACCAAAGTTTTTGGCTTATTTGTCGTCAAAATAACCTAATCTGGGCATACCTGTATCATAAATTTTCTAGAAACATAAACGATTGTGCCAAAAAAGTTCATAAGTGGCTAGGAACTAAGCAGAGTATCTTGATAAAATTTTCTCCATTTTTTCAAGAATTGATCTAATCTTTCATTTAAAAAAGCATTCATTCAAATCGGTTGAGATTTTGCGGTTGGCACAGTAAAAAATCTGCTGGGTTGTTTTTTCAAGCACCCTGTACATAAAGTATGCTACCTCGGAATTTGGGCTCACACCCCTCCCTACCCACCTCCTCCTTGCGGCAGATCGATTTGTTTAGTAAGCCATGTAGTTGCTGTACACTAGTGTATCAACAATCCAAGTCTAGTACTGTCCGTCTAGTGTCCGACCAAAGTCAAATGACTATAATGTCAAAAAGGTAGGGTAGGCATGAACAACGACGCAAAATTTGAAACAATCACTTATTCTTGTTACTACGTACGGAAGTTTTGTTCTTCCACCTACATACGTACCAGCCGCCAATGATGTTAAGTGATTATTCACCAAAAATGTCATTAAAAGTGGGAACGTTACAAAAGGTGACCTTCAAATCTTCTACCTAGTACGTTGTTTTCGGCCGAGATTAACGTCGCACTCTACAGCGATTGGAATGGAGAATTTGTGCAAAAAGCCTGCCACCAGCCGAGGCGGCAAGTTTAGCCCAATTACCCACTTCGCCGATTTGTGCTGTCGTTGACCCTAATTTACCCTCTCGGGCTGTGAACCGTTTAAATGGGTCTTCGTAAAACACGCGCAAACACCATAAAAAACAGAAAGGAATGTTTGTTTTTTGCTGTTACATGCAGAGCAGAAAATAATGCATGTAAAATTTTCGTTTCAATAAGAAATTCATTCAGGTTTGATAACCTAAAATGAAGCCTAGAATGGAGCAAAATGTGGACTACCGAGAATTGAAATTGGATTAGATTCTAGATAGATTCAAGAAACAATTTAAAACTGAAATGACGGCAATCCGTTCGGACACAAGTAGAACTGAAACGCGCTTTGCTGACCCTCTGTCAGAAGAGATTACGCAACTTGTTGAAAGGCGCCCGGCAGCGTGTTTGGTCGTAACATTTTACAGGGGCAAAAAATTCCATAAATTACGGGCATCCTTCACCGAAACTGGCTCTAGTTAGGCGCGGAAGACGTGTCAAAACGTCAGGCCGTTTTAGCGGCGCCTCCAAGTACACGGGTCACCAATGATTTAATTTGCGGTTGGACACCGTTCCGACCTTTTGTTTAACACACTGACCCCTTTCGCCGGCCATAAAAGCGACACCCCACCAAGTCTGACATCCCCAGTCGACACTTTCCTTCCTACTTCACTCCAGTCTCCCCTGCCCCAGAGCTCGCAAGCAAAATGTCCGACTACGAGAAGATGAACGCCGCCGAAGGAGAGGAACTGCGCCGCATGCGCAGAATAGCCTTTATGGCTGTGGTCGTGTCCACTGTGGCGGTGGTGGCTTCGGTCGTTTCTCTACCCATGGTCTACAACTACGTGCAGGGTCTCCAGACCCATATGATGTCCGAGGTCGACTTCTGCAAGGTAATCAGGTTTCACTCCCGTTGTGGTCAACACTCAATTGTGAGACGAATCATAGAAGTTTTAAACAGAAGTGGGGTTTGAACTCCAGACCTTACGACTCGTAGATCGATCTCAATATCTCCTAACAAGATTTCTCTAGTACATAGCTATAGGTAACTCGTGGTTTCAGTCCCGCTCTCGTGACATGTGGGTTGAGATGTTCGCTCTGCAATCCAGCAAGGGGGTAGTGAGCCGACAACGCCGAGGCTGGCTGTTTGGCCAATGGGTGGACAACAAGGGCAGTGCAGCTGGAGTGCAAGGAGATGCTTATGGTGACACCGGCAGGCCGAGCACCAAACCCGAACCAGAGGTCCAGACCGGAAGCTGCTGCACCTGCCATCAGGGTAAACCTGGTCCAGCCGGACCTCCAGGAGAGCCAGGAGAGGATGGAAAGGACGGCAGAGATGGCAAGGACGGAAAGAAGGGTGAAGATGGCAAGATCATCCCTGCTGGTGCCTCTACCGATGAGCCCTGCATCATCTGCCCACCGGGACCACCTGGCCCAGCTGGAGCTATGGGACAGAAGGTATGGAACCCGAGTTTAGACAGGTTTCATGGTTCTGAGCCTTTAGGGACCACCTGGACCCAAAGGAGCACCTGGAAATGCTGGTCGGGATGGAAAGAAGGGTGAACAGGGCATGGCAGGGCCAGTTGGACCATCAGGCAGACCAGGCAGAGCTGGACCAAAGGGACCACAAGGACCGGAAGGCAAGGTTGTTATCGTGCAAGGACCCCCTGGCCCTGCTGGAGAACCTGGACCCAAGGGAGAGCAAGGTCCAAAGGGAGCCCCTGGACCAGATGGAGCTGCAAAAGCTGGACCACCTGGTAGGCTTTCGAGCTTGTCATGAAAACGGTGACACAATCTGAAATCTGTAGGACCCGCTGGAGACCCCGGAGATTCGGGACCAGAAGGAAAGGCTGGAGACAAAGGACCCAAGGGACCTCAAGGACCCGCAGGAGAGGATGGATCGTGCGAACACTGTCCCACCCCTCGTCTGCCTCCAGGATATTAGAGTGCTTCAGTTGGTTGCTTGCTTTTGGTTGCTTTGTGATCTTTCAACGAGCTCTAGGAAGGGATTCTTTGGTGATGGGTCCAAAACGGCGCTGTTGTTACTTGTCTGTCTGAGTTTGATCTGGTACGATAGCGTTAGAAAGCGATTCTGTTCTTCTCAGTAAAGCTGCTTTTCTGCACTTCGGCAAAAACAGACAATCAGTGATTAGAGCAAGTCTACTCAGTCCGCTAGTTTGAATCGTTAGGACGGCTGAGCAAAACAACCTTAGCTTCACTGATTGTGGGCCCTGAGTGTAACGAGCGACACTGTAAGCACAGAGACACTAGAAGAAACTGCACTGACAGTATGAGCGTTGGTTCACAGCGTTTTACTGAACAACCTGTGCTGAACTGTTTGTTGATCTCTGTGGCCCTGGTAGGTCTGGCTGGTAACACCTTGGTGGTGTTGGCATTTGTGCGTTACAAACAGTCGCGCAAAGAATACTGCGCTTACTTGTTTGCCGCCTTGGCTGTGTGTGATGCAATTGTAGGTAAGTTGTTTCCAAGATTATACTGTTAGCAATACAATACAAGTCTGCAAATGGAAACATGCATGCTCCAGCGGAGACTCTAAAACTCAAGCTCACCACCAAACACGCTGTCATTCTAGTTTCAGAGAACATTACACTTTGCAGATGTTGGTATGGTCTTGCTAGGGCTGGGACATTTGTACCTTGATTTGAATGAAGATGCTCAATACAACACCTGGAAGTGCCTGCTAATTGAAAGTCTGACAGCAGGAGGGGTCTATAGTAGTCAGATGCTGACAGTGGTGGTGGCCTGGGACCGAGTGCAAGCGCTGTCCGACCCTGTCGTCTACCAGCACCTGAAGCATAGCCAAATTGCGCTAAAATCTTTGATTTTCGCGTTGATCTCTGCACTTTTAATTACAGCTGCACCACTGGGTATGGTAGACCTGTACAGTGTGCCTGAGACTTGCACCTTTGCAGCCAGCGTTCCTTGGTTATACTCTATCTTCTATGCTCTCTTTACTACATCGCTAAGCTGTCTCATAATTTGCCTGTATGTTTCTATGCTAAGATTGATGCATAGAATGGAAAAGGAAACTGGCCAAAATACTACGTTGCGTGAGCGCATGTTGAAGCGCCATATGAAAATGTGTAAGACCATCCAGAAAGTTTTGAGCTTTTTTGTCTGTTTGTGGCTTATACCCAACGTCAGCTTTGGTGTGCTGACTGCTTTAGGGATTTCTTCGGAAACCATTGCGCGATTTGTGCGGGCTTTTTGCATATTAATGACTCTTAATTCAACTGTAAATCCGATCATTTACGCTCTCAAAATTGAAAGCATTCGAAAGGCAATGTTCAGTGTGTTGAAGTGCAAGTCGCCAGCTTTGGTTACATCAACAAATAGTAGAACTGGCGGCAGTAAATTTTGATATTTTATTTCTTGTAGTCACTGGTAAACCTAGTGTTGTGTTTGTGCCGAATTTGACCTTTTCTTTTTGGTGTGTGTATGTACTGTGTTGGCCAGAAAAAGACTGTCTGTTCTACTTCTTTCAAGTTTTCCGGAACTCTTCAAATGATTTTTGGCACGATTATTACTATTATTTGTTACGAGTTAAATTTGGCCAAATCCTAGCCTGTAGTACTGTTGATCGGGTATACCCATACCCATACCCGAAACTGGGTATTTTTGAGTAAAACTACCTGAAATTGGGTATACCCATACCCGGGTACTTTTTCTAATACCCATACCCGGGTATACCCGATTTTTTGAAAAATACCGGGTATTTGAATGGGTATTTTTTAGAAAAAATCGCGCAAAGACACATTAATTTCTGTCAAAACTCTGCAAAAATTCTCTCAAGGAAGTGTTTAGAAATAGAAATACAGTTTTTGTCATGCATCATACAGTCACTTTACTGTTTCGAAACCATTAGTTAGCCACCTAATTTGTTTCAAGAATTGTATAATTAAGCATTTTGGCCTTTTAATTTTATGCATAAAACACTATGAAAACATCTTACGAAAAGCGTTTGCGGGCTCAGAAAGGAACGCCCTGGGTTATTATGCACCTCAATCTCTCACTGCAAAATTCACAGTACACACATGGTACTTAACTGAAGCTGACGTTTTACAAATGTACGTACATGTATGTACAGTACATAAAAAGTCTTTCGCGCGCCTACAATCGGGGGCGTACCCAGGATTCATGCATGTAACAGCTCCGGCCCGACCCGGGGGAGGGAGGTAGGGGGTTTTCCGCAGGTGGGAGGTCGAGGGGGATTTCGCCAAAAGGGGGCGTCCAAAACTTCAAAAAGCTCCAAAACGCCTGGAAATGTGTTTTAGCACTTTTTTTCAGTAAGGACGCTAAAAAACGCTATTTTAAGCTGCCAAATAGCGTTTTAGAGTCAAAAACAAGCAAAAAATGACAAAAAGGGCTTCTAAAACCTCTGATTATTCTTAAATTTCAGCAGCGGAAACGCCAAATTCTCCAAAGGCTTTTGAAGCGAATTTTAGGCTAAAAATTAGTGAGTTCTGAGCCAGTTTGTTAGTACTACTGGAGCCACTACTGGTACTTGTATTTTTCGGTCGGCGGGGGGTCCCTTAACGTGTCTCGGGTGGGTGGGGTGAGAGGGTTTTGCCTTTCCAGCAGGGAGGTACCCCAAACCCCCTAGCACGTATGCCCAGGATCTTGCAAAGCGGGGTGTAAAATTTTGAAGTCGCCAGGCTGGGCCACTGCCCAACAAGGGCGACAAACTTTCGCAAAATTAGTCTTAAAAACCTGTTTAAAAAGCATGCTGAGCTTTAAATTGACAGCTTTAGTAGATAATTAATTCATTTCTCTTATTTTTATCTAATTTTCCTCCTTACCTCCACCGCAAAGAGGGGGGCGTACACACCCTACACCCCCTGGGTACGGCACTGCATACAATAAGTTTCTTGCCTCTCGTTTACTTCTAATAGAAATCGGGCTTCTATTTTTGTGCTCCCTTTAAGGATAAGTGCCGTTGTAAGACTAATAAATTTAGTTGGACTATAATTAGAAGGTTACACAGTTTCTATGGATTTGGTGTTGATGCTGAGGCAAGTATTTACAGCAAGCTGAAATTTTACACTGAGCACATAATAGTTGCCCAAAAAAGCAGATTAAAAACTATTTTTGCAAAACCAATTGAAATTTGGCATTTTGTGGAATTTACATTTATTTATGCGATTTTAATGAAAAATACCCGATTTATACCCGATACCCGGGTATTTTTAAAATACCTACCCATACCCATACCCGGGTATGGGTATTTAAAAGAATACCTACCCATACCCATACCCAATTCAGATTCAAATACCCATAGCAACAGTAGCCTGTAGCTTTCGCTAGCCCTGAAATGAACTGACCCGAATTTTCAGACTTTTAGTTTAAACAAAGATATCTCATGAATTGTTCATTGGATCTTTCCCAAATTTTGCAGGTTATTGTTACGTAAGTTGTTAACCAATCTTTATATGTGCGAGTGCGAGTGCGAGTGTGAGTGCCAGGGGACAAGACCCTTATTTTTGCAATGCCAAATTCACATGCAAAAAGAAACTATTGAACCGAAGTCTACAGTACCAGAGATTTGACACTTGAAGGAAAACCCGGAAGGGACCTCACTAGTGAATGGAACTGGCCACTCCACGTTCTTTCCTTTGGTTGTTGTGCGATTTTGGGTGATGTATAGGTCAGGATTTTTGGTGATGGGTTCTGCTGTTGTTGCTTGTGTGTCCAACTGGGAAGGGAAGGGAAGGGAAGGGAAGGGAAGGGAAGGGAAGGGAAGGGAAGGGAAGGGAAGGGAAGGGAAGGGAAGGGAAGGGAAGGGAAGGGAAGGGAAGGGAAGGGAAGGGAAGGGAAGGGAAGGGAAGGGAAGGGAAGGGAAGGGAAGGGAAGGGAAGGGAAGGGATATACTGGACACTATAATGCTGTTCTGAGTAAAGGTGCTTTCTGCTCTCCGGCAATGCAATGAACACAAGTCAGTGAGTGACTAAATAGACAATTAGAACAAGTCAACTCAGGGTGCTGCCATGTAGTTTGCATCATTAGTAGGATGGTTGAGGAAAACAACTGTACTGATTGTTAGACAGTGAGCGCAATTAGTGGACGGGTGAGAGCTCTAGAGTCAAGACATTAGCCGAAACCACACTGACAGTATGAGCACTGGGGCAGAGCGTTTCTCAGAACAGCCTGTGCTCTACTCATTGTTAGTTTGTGTGGCTCTGATAGGTCTAACTGGAAACACCTTGGTCGTTCTGACCTTTGTGCGCTACAGACAATCGCGCAAAGAATACTGCGCCTACTTGTTTGCCGCTTTGGCTGTGTGTGACGTCATTGTAGGTGAGTTGGAGTGTAGATAGATTTCATTCTGCTTCTCCTCAACAACCAAGTTGACTAGTTCTCTTTCAGCTAAAAATACTGTTTGTGTTAAAAGTAACTGCTGGCTTGCACTTTGCAGATATGGGAATGATCTTGCTAGGACTCGGCCATTTGTACTTTGAGTTAAACGAACACGCCCGGTACAACACCTGGAAGTGCCTGCTGATTGAAAGTTTGTCGGTAGGAGGCATCTATAGCAGTCAGGTGCTGACAGTGGTAGTGGCCTGGGACCGAGTGCAAGCGCTGTCCGACCCAGTCATCTACCAGCACCTGAAGCATCGGCAAATTGCACAAAGATCGCTGATTTTGGCCTTGATTTCTGCACTTGTAATTACAGCTGCACCACTAGCTATGGTGGACCTGTTCAGTGTGCCTGAAACGTGCACCTTTACAGGCAGCGTTCCTTGGTTGTACTCTATCTTCTATGGTCTGTTTACCACATTGCTGAGCTGTTTAATAATTGGTTTGTACATTTCTATGCTAAGAATGATGCGTAGAATGGAGAAGCAAACTGGCCAAAATGCTAGTTTGCGCGAGCGCATGATGAAGCGCCACATGAAAATGTGCAAGACAATCCAGAAAGTTTTGAGCTTTTTTGTCTGTTTGTGGCTTCTGCCCAACGCCAGCTTTGGAGTGTTAACTGCTTTAGGCTTTTCAGCCGAAACTATCGCCCGATTTATACCGCTTTTTGCCATTTCCATAACCCTTAATTCAACTGTTAACCCGATTATTTATGCTCTCAAAATTGAAACCATTCGCAAGGGTATGGTAAGTGTGTTGAAGTGGAAGTCACCAGCTGCCGTGACATCATCAAATGTCGCAACTGGCAGCAGATTTTAATGATTTTGCGATTTTTGTATAAGGTGGAGGTTCCGGTTATTCTTTGCTGTTGCGCACGTTTTGGTGTCTGCTGTTGGACGATTTGATAAATTTTTAGTTTGATCTGCGATCTCTGATTTTCTATTCTAAAGTGCAGCCGCTATTACAATCAGGCACTTAACGCCGTTTATGGTACCGACATACATGTTCGTTGTTAAGCAGTTGTTAACTGCAACAAATATTAAAATAAATAGTTTCCGCCTTCAAAAAACATTTCCACGCTTTCACAACACTCATGCAGAAAAAAATTACGCGCGGGCGCGCTTACACAATTTAGTTTCTTTTTCTATTTTTCGCTGAACGTTTAGAAAAGTTTTTAGCCGAGCCGAAATTAACCGACATTCAGTTAATTTCCGCTCGGCTAAAAATTATTCTTAGTTCGGCTAATGTTTCCCGAATAGCAATTCGAATAACAAAATCGGGAACCAACGAGTTAGCCGAGTCTTCGTTAACCGCGTGTGTTGCGAGGTGCTCTATGCGCACGCAAGTAACTTTACTTTTACTAGTAGTTGGTGACACAATTGGTCTTATGGCCAGACATGGGCAAAGGGGGGGCTGAGGGGAGGTTGGCCCCCCCTCAGGCTCTGACCTACCCCCCCCCTCAGCCGGCCGCTACCCCCCCTCAGGAATTTTTTGGAAGAATTTTGTATAGAAAATTATGATAAAAATATGCCTGGATTAGGTGTAAATGAGCTCAGAATAGCTTATTTTAGCTTATTTTAACCAAAAATAAGCCAAAAAAAACCTTGATTTTAGCCAAAAATCGGACTTTTTGGCTTACCACCCCCTCAGCCCCCCCTCAACCGCTCCTACCCCTCCTCAGCCCCCCCCTCAGGAATTGAAAATTCTACCCCCCCCCCTCAGCCGAAATGCTAGCCCATGTCTGCTTATGGCCATAACACCATCACATCTTTCAACGTTTGTCTATTAGAAAGAGAGTAAAGAAGGCACTAAACAGCTAAGCAGAGAGTTCCGGGATTGGAGCACTCTTCCGGATGTCCGGTCTTGGGTCCATCAATTTGCATAAAAAATCCCTCATCACTATCCACCCCGAACAGGAAGACCGACTGTTCTAGTGGTTGTGTGTGCGTGCAGGTACACCGTTTAACTTTGACCCACTGTCTGTTTGAGCTGTCGGCAAGGACCAACTGTTTGCTGTACCAGCACTTCTTCGTCTCGTCGAGACTATGACCAAAGTTCTCCAGAAACGAGTAGAGCCCGCATAAAAATGCCCCTGTCCAAGGGCGCGCGGAACGAAGCTACTGATAGCTACTGTGGGCAGGTATTGAGAAAGTACCCAATACCAGGTATCAGGTACAGGTATTTGAAAAATACCCAATCAGGTATCAGGTACAGGTAGGTATTCATAAAAATACAGGTATCAGGTATTAGGTATCAGGTATTTTGTCAATGAAGTTAAAATACGGATTTTAGCCGAAAATCGCTCAAAATCCCAATTTAGGGCTCAAAAGGCAGCTAAAATAAGTTTAGTTACAGTCATAATAGAAGCTTTTCGTTGTGAAACTGCAGAAAATGCCAAAAGTCTGTTATCAAAATTATCGCAAGGGTGCGTACAGTACGTAATTGCTTCCAGATTCATCTATGGTTGTGTTGATCTACGCTAGTCAGAGTAAGACCTTGAAGTATAACACCTTTTTCAGGCGTTTTTTCTCATTTGTCTTCGCCTCTACTCAATGGCTTGCTCAGAATTTTGCAAAAAATTTTAGAAGGTGAGAAAATTTTGAAAAATTTGCCTTCAAAAACGCTTTTAAAAGCATTCTGAGTATTAGATTAGCAGAAATTTTCAGTTTTTGTAGTATGAAGGAGCCTGGTTGGGCCGTTGCCCAACCAGAGCGAGAAAATTTTGAAAAATTAGTCTTGAAACACACTTTTTTAAATGAACTCATCGGTCTAAAACTACCATTTGATGCCTTCTGTTTGTACCTGATACCTGTACCTGTTTCAGTCCAAAAATACCCAAAATCAGGTAGGTACAGTTCGAAAGTACCCGATCAGGTATCAGGTAGGTATCAGGTGGGTATTGCAAATCTACCTGATAATCAGGTACAGGTACAGGTATACCTGATCCACAGTACTGATAGCCACGCCTGCCTTGCTGCTCTAAAGTGCCCTTTGTAGATGGTGCAGCTCTGTCGCGGTTCGGCTGTCACTTGGAACTTGTACACAGTCTCCGTTTCCCACGCGTAGCGAAAAAAGCGTGCATTCCTACAAAACTTAGCCAGTCAAGGGCCGATGGTGATGTTGAAGTATGTAAAATCTGTACGTAGGAGCAATGTTGGTAGTTAATCGGGGCAATTTTCTGACTAGCATTGCATTTAGATAAATTTTTGGCTACAACTCAAAAATTAGTAAAACTGATAATAAACAATGAAATCCGGTTCATTGACCCGCCGGGCTTAGACACTTCCGATGGAAGACATGTAAGCATTCATGTGATAGCAGGGATGTGAGGTGGGAAAAAAACACCGGAAAAAAACTGTTTTTTCCGGAAAAAAACCGGTTTTTTTCCTAAGGGTCGGAAAAAAACATAAATCGCTGAAAAAAACTCAAGCTAAAAATAGCTAATTTACGTCATTTTTCGTTTAAAAAATGGACTTTTGCTATGTATAATAGGCCATTCTGTCTCAAAACTGTTAGAAAAACAACAAAAAAGACCAAATTTGGGATGAAAAAACAAAAATGCAAACTGCTGTAAGAAAATTTGCATATAGCGTTATTTATGGAACCTGTCAGGCACTGTTTCATGCCTGTTTCGTGATTTATATCAATGTAACACGTGTATTTCTGGTCTAACAAGACTGAGGAAGGCGCTAGAAAGCGTTAGGAATCATAAAGCCAGCCTAGGATACTCAGAACTTGGGCTGGAGTTTTTTTCCGCGATTTAGGAAAAAAACCGGAAAAAAACCGGAAAAAAACTGGAAAAAAACAGGCCGAGGTTTTTTTCGGAAAAATATACAACCCTGTGTGATAGATCATCCGCCGATCGGGGTTGGGGCCTCTGGCGCCGGCAGTAGGTCTTCTGAGCCTTAATTCAATCACCTACCATACATGAAAATAAAATTGAATCCATTTATAGTAGCCGGGTACTATATATGGCACCTACGAAATCTGCTCTATAAGAAACTAATAATAATAGTATGTGAAGTTCTTTGCCAAAATTACCGATTTGATGTAAAAATTTGGTTATGTACATACACCAGAACTCTATGATTGCATTATCTACTGATTACAAACAAGGTTTACCTCCAAAAATACTGTATTTTTCGCACGTTTTGTATTTATAAACAGCTCATTTCAGAATATAAATCTGTCTCCATATATAGTACCCGGGGTACTATAGACAGCACTATACGGTAATTGATTGGAGTCTTACTGTAAGGGGCCGTCCATAAACCACGACGCTCAAAAAATCAAAATTTTGGACTCCACCCCCTTCCGACGTTTTTCGACGTTTTTAGAACACCCCCCTAAAAAACTACAACGTTTTTGGCTGACCCCCCGACTAAACTTGGTACTGTGTCCGACATTAGAAAATCTTCAATAAAATCGACATGACACTGCAGAAGCTGTGAAAAAGAAACTTTTTGACAGTGAACTACCATTTTGGCGGTTGGAAACATGAACTGGGTTGAGTTTTCCTTGTAACATACAGTGTAGTTGTATCCAAAAGCTTCCTAGGCAGCTAAAAACGTCGACGTTTTCGACACCAACCCCACACCCTGGGACGTTTTCCGACGTTCAACCGACCACCCTCACCCCCTCTCTGAACGTCGTAGTTTAGAAGTTTAGAAGTTTATAAGTTTATTCAAGAACGCAATAAAGGTCCAAAGCAACACCAAGCAAAGACCAGGCACAGGCCAGGCCGGGCCGGTTGTCCGGCTACACACCCAGCCTTGCTCATCGTTACCTGACCATACGAAAGGAAACCAATCGTAGGTCGCTATCGAAACCTCTGCAAGCTTCTACTCCAATCTACTTTTGCTAGACTAGCCTTAAACGCTGATAAACTCTGACTGTTAACCACTTCAACTGAGAGTTCATTCCAAAAACGAACAACCCGGTTACCGAAAAAATGCTTTCGTGTGTCTGTACGAGTATAGTGGCAACATAATTTAAAGTTATGACCCCGAGTACGTCCCACATTTGCTAAATCAAAAAGAGCGCCAACTGGTATGTCCACCAAACCATGGATGATCTTGTACACCATAATGGACGTTTATGGACGGCCCCTAAAGCGTCCAAAGCAGGAGCAGAAATTTTTTTTAAAATGACTTGGACTTGTGACTTTTGGGTCATTTTCAAAAATGGACTCAAGACTTAGACTTGGACTTGAAATTTTCTATGGACTGACTTCAATTGAGACTTGATTTTAAAACCTAAGAATTACCAACAGTAGTCTAACCTCCCCTGAATCAAGAGTTGTCTTGATTTTGTCTGATTTGTGCGAGCTGTGTGCGTTTTAAAATGATTGCAATTAATGATTCTTTGCCTATATTGCTCAGATATTAGTGGTAAGACGATTATCTCACAGTAAGATGTGTGCATTGGAGGCGTGACTCGAATCGAAAGTCGAGGTCAATGGGCCGTTTCAGCAGCAAAGAAGCAGTTTAATGTTTTTAAAATTTACGATTACCGCTTCCGACAGCTCGTTTATTTAACCGAGACGCGCGCCCGTGAACTGTTGATCCACTTTCGTTTCTATTTAATCAAGAACACGCAAACAAATCATTCACCTTCTTCTTCACTTCTCTCTCCCTCCCGGTACGCCATAAAAACTGTCGCCACTGTAAAAACTGTCTAAAGTAAACTTTGGCTACCAACTATGAGTCAATTGGAAGGACAGGAGCTGCGGAGAGCGCGCAAACTGGCTTTCGGAGCAGTGGTGGTATCTACAGTAGCGGTGATATCGTCAGTAGTAACTCTACCCATGCTCTACAACTTTTTGCAAGGCCTGCAATCCAACGTTATGTCGGAAGCGCGTTTTTGCAAGGTAGGTTTACCGGCTGTGTGTTACGTAGTACCAACTGCTGTTCTTTGGGTATGGGATTTTCAGGAATCGGTTCGGTATAGGTGGATATTCGCAAGAATACCGGTATACCGGTACTTATCCGCTATTTGCTTACTGAAAATGTTTTACAAAGTCAAAACACTGAATTTCCCATTAAAAAGGCCATGCACGGTCAGACAGAGGCTAGAAAATTAATCAAAAGCAATGGGATTTACAGTTTTTTAAGAATGTTTTGAAATTATTTTTTAGTTTTACTGGAGTGAAAATCGTTTCTATAAATAATTTTGGTTAAGAGAAATGATTCCATTGTACTGTAGTTTTAACGCCTGCTAGTGTACCGTATGGAGATCTAACGAGCAGTGACAAAATGCCGGCTATTCTGTTGCTTGTGAATGTACTGTAATCAAGTACATAGAGACTTAATTATTTAGGATCAGTGTGAAGTTAAGCCAAAACTAGCCCTACGCCTTCTAATGAAAAAGCAAGTTTGGGACAGGGAGTAGGGTCACAGGACTACAAATCCTTCAAATTCGATATTTTGGAAGGATCATAAAAGAATGTGTTTCTGCATGCCCCAAAAATGCAAAATTACAAAAAAAACATTGTGAACAGAGGGAATTTTTTTATAGAAATTGTACTAAGCTGGACAAAAAATACCGATTCCAAAATACCTGGGCATTCTCAAAATAATCGGTATACCCATATGGGTATTTATTAAAATACTAGAAATCGGCAGGTATTAATTGGGTAGGTATTCCCAAAATACTTATTTTTCGGTATGGGTTCGGTATACCCAATCAACAGTAGTACGGACCACTCAACCCCCTCACGATTTCAAAATTCAATCTTCTCCTCAGCCAAAATGCTAGCCCATCATGGCGGCCCTACAGAAGTCTACTGAAAAGAACTGAAAAAAGTTCACTGTTCAACTAACCTTAGACCGTTGCAACCTTTAGGTTCATTCACGCGACATGTGGATAGAATTGTATGCAGTTCAGTCGAGCAGTGGCGTTCCAGACAGACAGCGACGCGGTTGGTTGTTCGGTCAATGGGTTCAGGGTCAGGACGATCTGACCGGTGGACTGCAAGGGTCCGATGGCTACGACTCCAGCGCACTCCCCAATACCAAGCCCGATTCAAGTTCTCAGCCGGATGGTTCCAATTCTCCTTCATCCAGCTCACAAGGCGGTTGCTGTACTTGTCATCAGGGAGCAGCTGGTGCTCCAGGACCTTCGGGTGAACCGGGAGAAGATGGGGAGGCTGGGAAGGATGGTGCGGACGGCAAGGAGGGCACCCAAGGGACGGTAGCCCCCGTGCAGATAAGTGCTCAGCCATGCGTCATTTGTCCCCCGGGACCACCTGGACCGTCCGGAGTCATGGGTCAGAAGGTAAACCGTTCAACATTGTGAAGTCGGGGAATTTACGACGTACCAGCACTTTTGTTACTCCTAGTCCGAAAGGACAAAATGTTACAACAACAACAACAACAACAACAACAACGTGTACATGTCAGGGGAACCGTTCCAGATCCTAAATATGGTTCATTTTTCGGAGTATTTGGTGCAAAAATGACCTTAAAATATCTGGACTGGAAAAAAGCGACAAAAACCCTATTCCAGTTTAAAAATACCTTGAAAACCCTATTTTGGCTGGAAACGCGCTGCCCAAAAATTGGTGTTGGGTGACCGCCCCCTTTACAATCAACTAAATGTACAATACACTCCATTTCATACGCAGCCTACAGTTTAAGTTTTTAGTGGTCTTTCCAGTTAGGTAGCTGTTTTAGGGCCCAGTGGGACCGAAGGGAGCGCAGGGAAGTCCGGGAAAAGATGGTAAGAAGGGCCAACCAGGAATGCCTGGCGGCAGTGGGCCTTCCGGAAGACCGGGAAGAGCTGGACCGAAGGGACCGATTGGAGAGGCCGGAAAACTGATGGTTTCCCAAGGACCGCCGGGACCCGCTGGGTTGCCAGGAGCGCAAGGAGAAAAGGGAGCCAAGGGAGAAGCTGGAGAAGCTGGAAAAGCTGCCCCCGGACCTACTGGTTAGATACAGTTTTTTAACTAAACAAAACATTTTAACCATTGCTACCGTAACCTGAAGAATACTGCCTGATCGTTTTAAGAGGGATATTTGAACAGTAAGAATAAGGCAAAATGAGACTGACTGTACCGTAATATGTAAATTTCAGGCCCGGCTGGTGAGCCTGGAGATCCAGGAGTGGAGGGAAAGAGAGGAGACCCTGGAATTAAGGGACCGGTCGGAGTTCAAGGAATTGACGGTTCTTGCGAACACTGTCCCAATCCACGGCTACCTCCTGGCTATTAATTAATTGGGAATTTTTGTTCTCTTTTCCTCTATGTAGTTGACGGTTTGTTAGCAAGCTTAGTGTGCACTGTGCAACTACGTATAAATTGAAGCAGTAAAATTCTGCTACTTCTCACAAATCCACATGTTTTTGTCCTTTTCTCAAGCTTCAAACGAGCTACAGGGCTGCCCGCTTAGTATGTTATGCTCAATAGCAACACGAATCATTCCTGCAAGTTTCAGGCCTGTACTCCTTGTATTACCGAAAAAAAATAAATTTGCGTGGACTACCCTGTTCCTAGTTTTCGGGTCATAAAACCAGTATGAGTCGGAATTTTGGCACCACACTTGCAGAATATTTAGCCAACCATGTTGTTAATTTTTGCTGAAAATTTGAGCCAAATCGGTAAAGAAGTGACTGAGAAAGAAACGTTTGAGTGAAGGCCGAAAAAGCGATGGGACATTATTTTTATCTATACTGTATGTTGTAATATTTATTGAATTTCTGATGGTTTGTAAACCAAGCAAAGTGCACGTTTGTTTGTTTCTTGGTAAACAAAATACAATATAAGTAGAATAATAACGAAAGTATATGTTTTGAAGTTGTAAACAAGAAAACAGTGTATTTTGAAGCTAATCCTAAATTTAACACTTTCGTAGTATAAATTACAGGAATTCTTGGCATCACACCTTGTAGAAAAATTGATGTTATTCCTTAAGTGTACACCTATCACTTGTTTGGTTCACTATTTTAGATTTTCAAATTTTTATTTGCTATCCTAAACCTAAAAATTCGGTCATTTTATTCAGAATTTTGCTGACTACAAATTGACTACTAACTACAACTACATATTCAAAATCGAGAAATTTAGAGACTACTAACTAAGACTACTAATTATTTTTGGCGATTTTTAGAGACTACTAACTACGACTACTATAAAAAATTTGTAAAAGAAATAGGTCTAAGCGCAAGTCGGTGCTACATGTAACTGATGGAAGGAAGCGGATACCGGCTTGAACAGGCAGCCTGTTGCAGGCTTAAACCCAAATCCCGGAAGTACCAGTTCTAAAAATCGCTTGAAACCGGCTAAAAAGTGGACTTTCAGGCTAAAAGTCAACCGGAAGCGATAAATTTAGGCTCGAATAAAGTTAAGAATCGCTGTTTTTACAGGCAATTTTGGCGATTTTTCGCCTTGTTTGTTGGCCCTTGTCGGAGGGGGCCCTGCATGGTTGATAAAATCCTACATTGTATGTATACTTCAAATTTATACGGCCCATTTTGAACTCATATATTCATATTACCTTTAAAACGTTAAGACATACTATATAATGTCAGCCACTTTCGAGAGATCGGGCCAGAAGAGTCAAAGGTCAGTTTCGGCCAGAGTCAATCCATTTTCATTAATCGAATGTGCATCGGCAGACATGAGAAAGGAATGCTCAAACGGCGGACAATTTCTCGAGTTATGTCTGGTGGTGGTGCACCCACTGTGGACCGAGCTGTGTCGCTGCGGCATTGCTCTGCAGGTGAAAAGTGCTACAAAAGCTCGCCGATATTCGTTGCTCCTCGTGAAATAGATGAAGAAATTCGATCCAACGTTGATATTGGCCAGCACACCGACATACAGAGAGGTGTGAAATATGGTTGAGGGGGTGCAGTGCAATACTGAGCTCACTAACAGAATGCTGAACATTGTGGCGAACCAGGTCCATGCATACACCGCCATTACTATGGTTATACTGCGCATTACCTGTAAGAGTAGTTAGTTACCAGGTACTCACATGAGGCAAAGACATAAAAACGTCGGGAGAACGCACCCTTTGGGTGATCCTGAGCTGTCTCTCAGCAGTCCTCGTGTGTCGTTTTCGTTTCAAATCAGCAGTTTTCCAGTAGGTCAGGGAATAGGTTAAGATCACAATAATGCTCAGAGTTACATTGATTGTAGTCCAGATTTTCATCGAGGCTCCAGCGAAAGCTGTTGGCAGAACGCAGGTGGGCACTGGAACGCTTGACTCGAAGCCGTAGCAAAATCCAAATCCCAGGAAGAGCAGGGAATAAGACCAGGACAGAACGGTCCAGAACCGGACATACCGACTTGTATTCAAGGAGAGGTAGTAGGTGGGGTGCCACAGAGAAAGGAACCGGTCGAAACCAACAATCCAGATCATCAAACAGCCTGTGTTGAAGCTGCAAACTCAGAGGCATGTTTGATTTTGGCAGACCGACCCGACCGACCGACCGACCGACCGACCGACCGACCGACCGACCGACCGACCGACCGACCGACCGACCGACCGACCGACCGACCGACCGACCGACCGACCGACCGACCGACCGACCGACCGACCGACCGACCGACCGACCGACCGACCGACCGACCGACCGACCGACCGACCGACCGACCGACCGACCGACCGACCGACCGACCGACCGACCGACCGACCGACCGACCGACCGACCGACCGACCGACCGACCGACCGACCGACCGACCGACCGACCGACCGACCGACCGACCGACCGACCGACCGACCGACCGACCGACCGACCGACCGACCGACCGACCGACCGACTTAATGGTCATCATTCCTCCCTAAGTTCATAAATACAGCATACCTCATGACAAAGGGGGTATTGAGCAAGAAACAGTGCCACTGGGAGAAAGTCAACGCCGGGTATTCGCACGTGTATCCCATGAAAATCCAAACTCCATACAGACAAAAGGCGAGACTGGAGAGCAGATCAGCGGCTGCCAAGTTTGCCATCAACTGATAGCATTTGCTGCTGAGCTCCGGACTCTTGAGCACCGCCCAAATAATCAATGCATTTCCCATCATAGCCACCATGCCTCCAATCGATACGGCGCTGGCGAACGGCCAAAGGTAAACGTCAAACGGACATAGATTGTACCGAAGGGAGACGGAGTGGACCGAGCCGTTCATTGTGCTGCTGAAAATGGGACAAAAATGAGGCGGAGAAAGCGTTTTAGTGATTATCTTTAATTAAAACAAACTCCTCTGTGAATGGAAGATGAATTTGCTGTTAAAACGGGGCTGGGGCATTTAATAAGCACGGTTACTAGTCGGGCCCGATCAGATCGAGTGTTGAAATACCCCAGGGACCACCTATGTGCGTATGAACTAGGCTTAATGGGCTTTTAGAAGCGGCTTGTCTCTATTCCTCAGGGGTTAAATTGATGTGGCATTTGGTTGATTACTCTATCCTCTTTCTACAGATGCACTGTGTGTAAACCTTACTGAAAGTTCAGCTAGATACTGTTGTACATATGCACTATTCATATTCTGAGAATTTTTAGCAGATAGCAGGTGACGGCAAGCATCTAATCCACATTTGGAATAGTTTCAGCGAACCGAAAAAAGACGGTTGTTCCATATTATTTTACAGTACGGTCCAAAACATTTAGCGAAAATAAAACGGCATTTTGCCAGTACAGTACATATAATTTACCAGATTCGTCTAAAAGCTGCCCTGAAGTTTAAAAAGTATATTACAAGGTTAATATTAACTGATATATCTTTATCATTGATCTTTATCAATGCACGTAATTAACTCTTTATTTTGGCGTATTTTTTATTAGTTTATTAAGATAAGATCCCTTCACCCACTGCGTAACTAAACATGTTGACGTTCTCAAAGTACCATGTGCATAGAAATTGTTGGATTCGAGCCCAAACTTTGTAATCAGAAGACCGAGCACAAAATACACATAATAGTCTGGATTTCGTTTAATAAAGACTGCATGCATTTATGAACTGTTTTCGGGATGGGGAAAATGGCCGTTACGTCTGCCATTGAATTAGAGAGAACCGTAGTTTATTAAAAAGCGGTTACTCAAAACGGATACTGTATGCGTCGTTAGTCAGAATGGCAGAAAATTTCCGACTTCCGTCCGATGGTGTAGCAGATTATAGATATTTTACATAAATGTAACAGGTCATCGGCGAAGCGGGAGGGGGTTGGGGGTCTGGCGCCGGTCGGAGGGGTCTGAGCCCAAATTCTAGGGAGGGGTAAGGCACTAAAATCGCTCAAAATCGCAAAAAAAACCGCTTATTTGGGCTCAAATACAGCTAAAAAGTGCTGTTTTAAAGGCGATTTTGGCAATTTTTGTGTCTGAAATTGTAAAGAAACGCAAAAATTTGCTCAAAAAATTGCTTACCAAAAAATCGGAGGGGGGGGGGCGGAAAAAATCGTCCGCGGTCCCCATCTGGGGGGACGGAGGGAGGTCTGGTCTAAGTCGCGTGGGATTACATAATATTTTAGGCAGGCGATAATTTTTTGTTGTTCCTACCGCAAAGAAAAGGAAATGGTTTTGGTTTTCAAGGTCAGGGTACTCCTGGTCCTGACACAGCCATCATCACAGGATTACTATATTTTGAGACCCGTATACGCAAATTGTTTTTCTAAATTGTCATTTCGTGCTGGGACCGCAATATACAGTATTGTATGTATACTCCCTGATGCGAAACCACTAGTGCCTACCCTACTCCATCTGGCGTTTCCTTGCATCAAGAACAAATAAACGCAAAATAGCAGTTAGGTATGGGGATGGGTGCAGTGTTAGTCCCAGTAAATTTACTGAGTAAAAGTTACTCGGTACTTAGTTATTTTTAATTAAAGTAAGTACTTTTACTTACCGGTAAAAATTATTCTTAATTTTACTTACTGAAAACCGAGTTTCAATTTTGAATTACTCAATTAGAATAAAAATTTCCGTAAACTCGGTACTCGGTAATTTACTGTGTAAAAACTTCTGCAATAAGTAGTTCGCCGCATCTGTGCAGAAAAATATACGGTTTTTCTTTCATTTATCAAACTGCTAATGACGAAAAGACACAATTTTTGCCATTTTTTTTGCAATTTTCACTGCTTGTTGAATAACTTAAGCTTTTTTTGCGCGGTAGAATTGCTATAATCAGACGCGAAGACTATAGAACTAGGTAGGAACTATTAGCAATAGTTTGATTGACGTTTTTTGCATCAGTCTGACTGAACTGTGAGGAAATGGCAAACATTAGAACAAATCTTTACTTACCAATTTAGCCAGACTTTTCATCTAAAGCAAGATCCTTTAGTCACTATGTATAGTGTGCATATTTTAAGGCTTTCCATAATCTAATTAGCACCATAAATAATGTGAAATGGCGCTAAACAAAACATTAAAATTCTGAAAAGTCGAAAAATCGATCTACACTATCTTAAACTAATCAATCAGCACTGTGAAAGGATTCTAGTAGCTAAAAGCTATATCAGGTAGTGTTCCGACGATATCAAAATTCGTCGATATTCGATATCGATATCGATATCGATATCGATATTTTCAACTCAATATCGATCGATATCGATATCGATATCGATATTTATAGTTAAGCAAGAAAATCTCAAGATTTGAAAGAACAAACTGCTCTCACTGGTTATCAGTCAAGCACTGATGCAATCAGCGGTCTGGTATAAATTAAGTAGAGAATCTAAGAAAGGTAGTTGCCCTTCTGAAGCCCTTCAATGAAAAGGTTGACCCCTCAGGCCGATGCCCCACCCTCATTAGGCATAAATGAGCTCAGACAGAATAGCGTATTTTAACTTATTTTAATCACAAATAGGACACAATCCTTGATTTTAGTAGAAAATCGGACTTTTTGCCATCCTTTCAATCACCCAACAGCCGGCGTTACCGCCCCAGGATTTAAAAATTTACCACCCCTCAGCCGAAATGCTAGCCCATGTCTGCTTCTGCCCTCCTGCTTCAAGTGTGTACAGTAGAGTGAGCAGCTCTTCAGTGTTGCTACAGACATTTAAGAACCTAACTGTTGCTGTCTGAAAGCTGAGAATGCCAAGAAATTGACGTTTCTGAGAGCTATCATGCCACTGTTAGGTTTTGACACTATTCCAGGGAAATAAACTAGGTGTCAGTTCTGTTTTTTCCTACTTTTCAGGACAAAAAATATTGAAAATATCGATGCAAAATATCGCGATATCGATATCGATATCGATATTGGAAAAAGGGTCGATATATCGACTTTTCGATATCGATATCGATATATCGTTGGAACCCTAATATCAGGTAAACATTTTCAGATAAATCGTAACATATTTCTGAATTTTGAAAGTTTTACCAAGTCTACTGAACTGTTTACTGAGTACTTACCGGGTTTTCTTTGAAAAACCCAGTACTTACTCGTACTTGTAGAATTTCAAAAAAATTGGATTTACTTACTGAATACTAACCGAGTTTTAGAAATTTCAGCTAGGCACAGCACTGGATGGGTGCTGTAAAAATGCTCATAATCAATCCAAATCTAAATAAATACCCGTAACAAAGCAATAAGCATAAGCAAAGAGACTTACTGGCGGTGGCGATGGGTCGGGAAAGCAGAGGAAGCGTTCTATGAGTGACAGGTAATCATCGCTCAATCGAAGCCGTCACTATTAGTTGCGTGACAATTTTTCTCTTGCACCATCTAATGGATGACACCTAAAAGTTGCATGAGGTTAACCTTTCGCAGTGCCTTACAGGAAAGTGTTCTAGATGCTAGGTTTGCTTTGATTAGATCGCTAGGTTATCAGATTATGGACAGGTGATATCTAATTTATGGCCGGCTCTTCTGAAATTAATTTAAATAGGAAGAGCAGGGAAATCTGGCTGGATGACTAGCTAGAGTAAGGCACTGTTGGCATAATAATGTATCGGAGCAGCCAAAGCTGTGCAAATACGTCAAACAAGTAGCTGGGAGAGAAAATCGACAAAAACCCCTAAGTCGGCAGAGTCCATTAGCATCTTTCACACTTGTCAGCTAGCTAGGAGGTATTACCAACGCGGTTGGCGACAATAAATTATCTTTGCGTAATAATAAGATATAATTGTACTACAATTAAAGCAAAATTTCGCCATAACGTTACGGAGGATAATTATTTTGCTACTCACTACTATAGCAAATTTAATTTAGATGCGGCTCTAGAAAGAGAAGAAGAACGCTAATGACCTACGCTGCGTATGTAAGGTACTCGGCGGGTGGTGGTAGCAGATGTATATTAGAGTAGGCGTCTGCACAAAAACTCTCCAATTTGCAAGCCGAATTTCCGATTTATTCCGGTCGCCCACCAGCCCCGAGTTTAAAATTCAGAGCCGAACGTCAGGAAATTACCAGATCAATCTGAACCTTTTCTACATCTCCGACCAGCAGCTGGTTTCGCGGCTGAAAAATTGCACTCAATCGAACGCCGGTAACTGCTTCCTTATTGAAGGTTGCAGGGCAAAGAGATCGATTTTAGTTTATTCCCTCGATTTGGAACTTTAGGCCGCTTCTCAAGCAAATTTCCTGTTATAGTCTTTTCTGCTCCGATTTGTTTAGGTCTATTCAATTTGGCTGTTTGCGCATCGACACAGTGGTATGCAAGAGTTGGGAAACAAAATTTAACGGATGTTTTGGCACGTACGTACGTAATCGTGCACCCACCAGTCCCGTCCCGGATTTGGGCATGTATAAACAAAGCTTATCTGTGCTAGTAAACAATACCGGCCTTTAAAGTGGTAAGCTAAACCTGAAAAGTATACCCTCTCTCTGTGTCTCTCTAGCTTTGCACCAGAATGCAAAACCTAATTTTGATCGTCAGTTTGCTTTGTATCTCAGTTTTATTCGAAAGCGGATTGGCTTGCAAATGTGCCGAACGAAATACAACTGCTATGTTCTGTAGTGCTCAGTTCGGTATGTTTGAACTTACATTATTTATCAATTATGTTCTTTTTATTTGTTTTTTTAGTTGCCCGATCGAAATTACTCAAGATAACGAAACAGAATCACACAACCGGCAGTTTTAGTTGGGAATCTTACTTGTTCAAAGTGAAACACGAAGAAATTTTTAAGGTATGTAAAGACCATTTAGAATAAACTCGGTTCTGTTTTGTGCAGAATTTTTCGATTTTCTTAGATCCGTTTGTTTCCAGCTACCGTACTTGACATAGTCTTTCGGTTTTTCAACACGAAAACATCAGATACTACGGTAGCAATTTACAGACTTTTCTGAGAAAATATTCAGAAATTGTGGGACACTACCCCCATTAGCGGAAACCTACCATATTAACTTAAGACTAAGATTGAATCTAATAGTAAGTCTAACTTCATCCTAAGGTGCATTCATCCCGAACCTATGTAGAAGCCTAAAACCTGATAACAGTGCTGAATAGAAGCCCTCGGTTCCAAATAAGTGAGGGAAAGTGTCACTGTATCTAAATAGGATAATCAGCGCGTTATGCATAAGACAAGTGCACGCCGCTTGCAAGCAATTGGCAGCGAAACCTAGCTTAGCACAGCCTGTATAGTACCTACCTATTGGTGCTGTATTATTCTTGGATTTTATAAGAATGCGGTAGATTCAATACACCGACATAGGGAAACGGGGGCTCAAACGGGAAAGTTAAAAGCACAAACAATTTTTGCAGAGATCAAACAGAATTTCACGAGTGAAAAATTTGAATGAAGTCCACACTGCAGTGGACAGTGCCGCTTGCGGTGTGAGATTACAAAAGAAATCGGGATCTAAGAATGAATATCTCCTTTCGGGTAAGTCAGTTTCTTAGAAGAATTGTAGGTACTTTTCCTCCATTTTCTGCTTTAGGATACGTTCACGGTAAGGAACTGTTTATTCACAGCTGTCAGTGGAACGAAAAATGGTCGACAGTATCAGCAGAAGAAAAACAGAAACTCAAGAACGGCGATTTTGCTAAAGCTTGCCAGTGATATTATTTCTCTTTAACAAGTCGTTTCATAAGCATATCAAGTACAACGAAAGAATGTAATAAAACAATTGATAAACAACATGAAGCAAATTTACATGCTTATAACCATAAATCCGTTAGGCATTCCAATCAAGTGATACATTCCCGACAAAGGACGCATAAATTTTGAAAACAAAATTATTTTACAACCTTCAACTAACTCGCTCGCGAAAAAGGAAAATTTACACAGATTACATAGAACGCATCACAAAAGCAACAACTGCTTGATTATTAATACAAACGGGTATAGAAAGAAAAGCTTTCAATGACAGGCTGTACAAAATGCATATTAATGGCCAAGTTACAAGTCTGGCTAAAGGCCAAATAGCTAAAGAAGGAGCAGTTAGCATGTGTGTGACATGCAATGGCGCAGGCGCTGACATCATGCGTGGTCAGATTGGCCGCCGTACCTTCCGCCCTGCTGAGAATGTGTTCAGCTATCTTCAGAAACCTTGATCGGTGCCCTGTAAAGCAACTGTACGTGTCAGGTTGCCGATTTGGGCGTGCAAATCATTTACTACCCAGTCGGCTCTTTGTCGTGTCGTTTAGTTGGCAGAAACAAAACGAACCATTGCACCGGTAGACCGCGACAGATGGACACTTCGGCTCTAAACCAATAAGTGTCAAGCTATATTCGCAGAACCGCATAATTACAAGGCGCCGGTCGGTCGGTCGGTCGGTCGGTCGGTCGGTCGGTCGGTCGGTCGGTCGGTCGGTCGGTCGGTCGGTCGGTCGGTCGGTCGGTCGGTCGGTCGGTCGGTCGGTCGGTCGGTCGGTCGGTCGGTCGGTCGGTCGGTCGGTCGGTCGGTCGGTCGGTCGGTCGGTCGGTCGGTCGGTGGGTCGGTCGGTCGGTGGGTCGGTCGGTGGGTCGGTCGGTCGGTGGGTCGGTCGGTGGGTCGGTCGGTCGGTGGGTCGGTCGGTTGGTGGGTCGGTCGCGGTCGGTCGGGTCGGTTGGGTCGGGTCGGTCGGGTCGGTCGGTCGGGTCGGTCGGGTCGGTCGGGTCGGTCGGGTCGGTCGGGTCGGTCGGGTCGGTCGGGTCGGTCGGGTCGGTCGGGTCGTTCGTTCGTTCGTTCGTTCGTTCGTTCGTGTCCATTCCAGATTTAAAAGTCTGTCTTACTTTTAAAGTCAGTGCAGTTGACGCCAAAATAGCCGTACGTACAGTTGCAGGTGTAGTCGCTAGCAGGGTCTTCGCCATTCACGCAAGCGGCTCCATGCTTGCATGGGGCCTCCCTCTCACAGACATCTACAACATAATAACTATACTATCACTGTTACCTCACCTGTGATTTACATCTGAAGGAACAATTGTGGCCAGCCCATCCATGCGCACAGTGACAACTGTACCGTCTGTATGAGTAAGGATGATCAACGCAAGTGCCATTGTTCATGCATGGGTTGCCCTCCTGACAAACTTGTTCAAATGTAAAGTTGAAGTCATCTATAAGCAACGTCCATCGGTTTGGCTTGTCTCAGAGATTCTTATGTACTCTGCGTACACTTGATTTCACAGAACGGATAAAGACCATAGCTGCAGGGGTAGGTTAGAAACTGTTGTCCAGCCGGTAGGAATCTGATGCACTCAGAAGTGATTTGGCCATTTTTACTGATCAGTGCTTCCAGTTGAGCTTTGGCGAAGCTGTCATTGCTCAGTGACTCGGTCTGATTGCCCTCAGTAATCCATTCAAAATCGTCGCTTGAATTTGTGGGAACTTGTTTAGCACGTAAACCTGTAACCGGTGGGCATTCATATCCTACGTAGCATTTTGGGTGTTCGGTTTTCCTTGAATAAAATGCTGGCCACAAACCGACTTCACAAGACTCTGAAAGAAAACCTACCAATCCAGCTCCAAGAGCCGTACAACTGATTAGTGTAATGGATTGTGGTAGAATGAATCAAACGCAGTAGATGGCTCTTGTAGCTCGGTCCAAACTGGTCTGTGCTTATGTTGATACACTTTGTATGAGCGTCGTGCCAGGCTAGTTTGGTTGGCAGAAGCAGAATGCAAGAGTCCGTTTTGGATGCGTGTCTACCGCCCAACTGCCAGCATTTAGAGGCCAGATTATGCTGAGCGCACAGATTGAAGCCCAAGTGAAACACTTCCCCTTCTGGACATTCAAGTATTCTGGCTTCTTCTACAAGGGCCCTGTACAGCTAGGTGATATGTAGCAAAGTGAGTACCTCCTGAGCAGTTGTAGAGATGTCTCGAGTAGGATCCAATCCCATACAGTCCGTCAGACTTCCCGGTACAGTTTACACCACACAGCGTGTCATTGTGTGCGCCATGGGGACAGAAGCATGCAGCAGAAGCGTAGGAGTCAGGCACACAGACCTTGGGAGGTGTGCAGGGGTTGGACCTCTGGCAGTGATCGTCTAAACGTATATGTATGTCTTTAGTAGAAAAGAGAGGACATAAAAAGAAAACATACAGAAGTACTGACAAGACAACGGGTAATAGTTGGCACAGGGTCTGGAATAGAGTTTGTTGTGATAGCCGGTGTTATGTATGGCACAGCGTTCCGTCGGCTTTGTAAAATAATGGTTCGAAAATATGTGCTCCACGTCCACATAGGTCAAAGGTCGATTGGCATTGTCGTTTTCTATGTCCAAACACCACTGGTAGTCCTCAAGTGCCGTTGAGTTTCCACCTGGCTTAGATTGCAGTCCTGAAACTTGTTTGATATCATTCTATCCATTACAGGGAATACCATCATTGTGTTGGCATGAGAACTCGGATTGTAAATTTGTAATAAACACGATCAAAAGCTGATATCAATTGACTGCTTTCGATCTCTTGATTATCGTTTTACACACCAACAACCAATTAGTGCATGCTATGGTCAGTCACCCCTGATTACGCGTTTTTCGGCCTGTGATCAGGTCTTGTAAATAGGTGCGCACCCAAATTGTATATCTTTAATGAAGAGGACCGAATGTGGTCTCAAACAACTGCCTGTGACTTCTAGATTAATATTTTACACATCAACAGACCAACCACTAATTACTGCATGCTACCTCAGGTTACCAGCTTTCGTCATTTCGTCATATTTTCATCGATTCAGCGGCCGCTTACCCTCGCAACTCCAGCTTGAAGATTTGCTATAAAATTCATACCCAGAGAAGAGAAAAACATCGGGGAGTAGAAAGGCTGCAAAGTCTTGAATCTCTAAACGTTGTAGTTTATGGATGGCGCCCCAGAAAAGGCCACTATAAGAAAGTATCGCATTCGCATCGCTTCCTGCTCTCTCCATAGATTGCACTTTAAAGATGGAGTAATGTCCCAATCAGGACTAACTAAGCAAAGCATTGGGGGACAACCCAATATCTTTCAATCCCCTATACCATATTTACACTCTACTAATCATTCGCGAAAACGTTTGTCAAATAGCTTACCAATCCACATGCTGTATGGACCATTGTACTCGCTCACATCTGTGTCTATTTCCGATTCCTCTGTACTTTGCAGAATCGATAATCTTCCAGCAATATGGCTGATGGAAAAGAGACCAGAGGCGTTTAGTTTGCACTGCTGGAATCCGTTTATCCAACTGACGGAGGTGAGCACTCTGAGAATGCAGGACTGCGATTCAGAGCCAAACTTGCCGCCCACTCTTTTGCACTCGCAAGCCAAGGCAGTAGTGCCACAGCGTTTGTGGAACGGATCGAACACTTGCTTGTCAGCACATTTGTGAAGGGTGGCACTGGCTGAAAGTGAACAAGTAATTGAGCTGCAACATCATTCAGTTCAGTGTTACCATTGTCACATGAATAGTAATGAGCAGAGCAGTCGCCCACTGCATACAAGCCATCAGTTTTGCTCTGACAAGAAACTCCACAGCTATTGTCATTGATCGAACCAGCTGGACAAAAACAATCGGCCTCCATTCCTGTCACTCCATAGCATATCTTTGGAGCGCTACACTGTTTTTCAGTTGAGCACTGGTTGTCTGCAAGTTAAGTTACTGACCAAAGTGCAGACAGCACCTAGGGTACCTTGATTGCTTACAGTATATTTCGCAAATGCCCTGAGGCATCCAGCCACACCAATTGTCTTCCCACTCATTGTATTTGTCGGCTTGATAAAAAATACAGTCTTGGTGCCCATCACTTATGCGTTTTGTGTTGACAAAGCTGAGATTGCCAAGGTTTGGACCGAAGATAGCATTTCGGTTATCGGGGTCAAGCCACCAGTCGTACTGTTCATAGCTGGTAGAGTTCATGCGAAAAGCTGGCTTACTCCGTCCACCTGAAAGACACCAAATCACGAAAACACTGTTTTTTTCATATCGGAGACATGGTATGAAGAATTTGGCAGCTTAAAGTAGCGATTTTAAGCGTCCTTACTAAAAAACCGTGCTAAAAACGCATTTCCAGACGTTCTGGAGCTTTTTGAAATTTTGGACCCTCCTATGGGCGAAACCCCCTTGACCCCCCCTGAGGAAACCCCTCCTACCCCTCCCCCCAGGTCGGCCAGGAGCTGTTACATGTATGTTGTGAAGTGCAATGGAATCGTTCTTGTTCACTGCGAAAATCTGTTTCGACTCTGAGAACAAATATCTCAGGAAATAAGCAGAGCATCTTGATAAAAATTTCACCCACCTTTCAAGAATTTCTCAAATTTTCATTAAAAAAGGATTCGTTCAAATCGGCTGAGATTCATGGTTGCAAAAGTAAAAATCTGCTAGGTTGTATTTACTCTTGTTCATTGCCAAAATCTCTGTGTTGAACTTGAGGGAAAATATCTGAAGAACTAAGTGGACTATCCTAATTAAAATTCATCAATCTTTCAAGAATTTATTTATCGTTCATCTAAAAAGGATTCATTCAAATAGGTTGAGATTAGCGGTGGCTACAGTCAAAAATTTGCGGGGTTCTTTTTACGGAGCTAAATCTTTTTAGGGATAAATGGTCTTGCCTATAAAGAAGCTGCTGGCTGATGCTTGATCTACAACCATAGCTGCTTGGCTGCTTGAATCAGTAAACGCTAGTCTTCCAATATAGCCGTGGCCAAAGTTATCTGCCATTTTTTGACACTCTTCATAGTGATGATGCCAGTTCCGAGGGGTCCATTGTCTTGCAAAGCAACTGTATGTTTCGGATGAAAAGGAGCCAGCCAGTTGCCAGCACTGGCATGCAACTGCTGTGTTGTTTGTGCAGGCTGCTTTGATAGGGTCAAAGGTCAATCCTACTGGGCAGGTTCGCAAGTTTACAGTGCCTGCAAACGACTGGCTAGCACAGTATGTAGTTGGTCACACAGATATGCACCTGAACTGCACTCATAGTAGTGTTTGGTGCAGTGACCAACAGCATGGGGGCCATCTGACTTGCCTGCACAACTGACCCCGCAATCCGAACTATTCAATGCACCAGCCGGACATACACATCGATGGCTGGGGATGTCGGGCTCACACTCCTTGGGAGGTTGGCATGAGTTTTGCGCACATGTGTCATCTAAATAAACAGTGCAGTCTTATCAAAAAAAATTGGGGTGACTTACAGAAAAACTGGCACATTGTCCTGTAAGTTTGTCCGCAAGGAGCATTCGTCAGACGGTTGTCCACATAGGAGCGGGTAGCTCCACAATCATAGAATGTATGATTGTGGAATAAGGGCGCCAAGGCCATGAAAGATGTGTCCCCTGTACTGTATGCAGAATTGGGGTTGTTGGGGTTTGGCCACCAGGCGAACTTTTCTTTCAACTTTGGCATGTATCCGTTTTGAACAATTCTCATTCCTCAATCATTGGGATGCATGCAAATTGTGTTCCCGGTTCTTACCTATTCTGTACCAGTAGCTGTTTCCCAAGTCCAAAAAAGCAGTGAGTAGTTCATAGTTGGTGATCAGAATGGGTCTGGCAGCAATTCTATCAAACTGCCCGAAATAGGTGAGATCCGATTTGGCACGCTGCGAGCAGAGAGCATAGGAGTCGAACCAGTTTTTTGATTCATCCACTACCAGACAAGAACGTGTACTGCTCACCACCTTGCCACCTAATTCTTCACACCTGCACAGCATCGAACTCTTACTGCAACTTCTGTTGAAAATGTCAAATTTCAACTCATCTGGACAGTGTTCAAGGGTTGCACTGCCTGCAGAGGAAGTCCAAGCTGATTACGTGAGATATGATTTCATTTACCTGCTGCACAACTATAATATGAATCGGAACAATAGGCCAGTTCATAGTTTCCATCCGCTTTTCCACTGCAGTCCATACCGCAGTTGGCGTCATCAAAGAGAGAGCCCTCTGGGCACACACACTGGGTTTTGCCTGTATCGGAGGCAATGCACTGCTTCGGAACTGCACATGTCTCATTTGTGCAGGAATCGACTGAAATTGATTGGCAGTCCTGCTTTGTTCTGCTCAAGCTTCAGCTTACCAAGAATGTCACAAACTCCATATCGGTGGTATGCACAATGTTGGTTGTACCAGTAGTTAGAATATCCAGCTACATGTTCTACGCAATCGCGGTCCTTTCTGTTCAAAATTACAGATGACAGCAAGTTGGGCTTAGTTGTTACAGCAACCGATGCCAAACTATTGGTGGGATGTTGCCACCAATTGTATTTTTGCTCAATGCTTGAAACATTCAAGCCAGGCTTCACTGCTCTCAGACCTGAGTTGCGCACAGCTGAGGACATTTATAGAAATGCAATTTTTACCTATGAATACACAATGGTGGCAAGTAGAGCCATATGAGTGATAGTAAGTCACGTCCAGAACTGCCTCAGCTGCTTCGTCATTGGTCACATGAGAAAGTCGGCCAATCACATTATCTATGCCAAAACCAGCAGCATCTGCTTGGCAATTTTTGAAGTTGGTCAACCAGTTTCCGTGCTTCTTGGAGCGCACCGTACAACTGCCACTAGAAATCACGTATTTTCCGTTCAGTTCAATGCATTTGCATGGCAATGAGGTTTGCTTGCAAGTGTTATCAAAGATATCGAAAACTTGGCTGGCTGGGCATTCACTGATGACGAGCGAACCTGAAAGCTTTGCAGCTAAATCTGGGTTGGGTTCAATGATGCATACCACTGGTGCAGTTGAAATAATACTTGCTGCATACTCCCACAGAGTACACGCCATCCGACTTTCCAGTACAGTCTACTCCACAATTGTCATCGTTTGGAGCTCCAGCTGGACAAAAGCATCTGGTTTCCATGTTGCTCTCTGCATAGCAGACTTTAGGAGGCACACACGGGTTGAGCACTTCACAACTGTTGTCTAGAACGAAAATGGATACATTATATTAGAAAGGAAACAAAAGAGATATATGCCACGTACACATAACTTCGCAAGCAGCCCACAGTGGTAAACCACATCTCTGGTTTATCCAATCGTGTTTGTTAAAAGCTTCAAAATACATGCAATCATGTGCAGGCTTTGAGGTCATTCTATTGGTGGGCACAAAGGAAATATTAGTCAAGTTTGTCACAGCGTTCCTGTTGTGCACATCGTACCACCAGCCAAAGTCATCCAGTGAACTAGCATTAATCTGCTTACTGCGCAAACCTGCAACAAAATATGTAGTTCAATGCAATCAGAGAAAGTCAAGAAAACACCAATCCAAGCACGATGGTAATTGTATGGGCTCCAGTGCCTCCTATATCTGCTCGCATCTGTCACTGCCAGTGCCATATCGGCTGTCTTGACATGAGCCAGCCTGCCGACCAGACCAGTAATACCGTAGTCAGCAGCATGACTGACACATCTGTTGTAGACTATGAACCAACTGTGTCTCGTGCGAACCCGGTAGCGATCAACGCATGACTGTGTTGATGCAACATATCGATAGCCAAGCTGCAGACACTTGCATTGGAGAGCTGTCGATCTGCACTCCTTGTGAAATGGATCGAAGACTAGATTGCTTGGACACTGCTGCATGATCGCTTCAGCTGCAACTTAGACAGTCATTGCCTGATGCATACTGCCAGCTTTTTGTAGCTTCTTGATACACAAGCGAGAGTCAGTTTTGTCTGGTAATAAAGCAAAATAGCATTAATTGTACGATAACCCTTTGTGCCAACACAGCTGGTCAATTGGTTAGGATTCGCATGTGTTCATGTTCACCTGACTGCACGCACATGTTCACCCCAGATCCGATGTGCGTGGGGACCTTATGGCCCTACGCTCAGACCTATGCGGTCCATTGCGTGACCCCGTGGTTTGTCATCTCGGACGTTTCCCTTCTATCACTGCCAACCACTCTAGCCATGCTGTTCGGCGCCAGGTACTAAGAGAGTGCCTGGCGCGTTGACGTCATGGTGCTGACAGCTGCCAGCGGCCGCCCGGCCAGTGGCAAAACAGGTATTGGCCTTGTTGCTGGTTTCTCAGACAGCCCCTGGTGTCATTGATCTTCTTTCCAACGTGGCATGCTATTGGAGCAGCTTCGGTGCTATGGCAGATCCAGTTGGTTCCCATTTTACCTACTCGCTGTCACCAACTTTCGGTGGCCTGGGTGAAGCGTTGTGCCGATGACCAACTCTTTGCGGCAAAAAACTCGCCGCGCCGAGGGGATGAGCGCACGACGTCGCGCACAGTGGCCATGCGGTCTAAACCACTACACCAACTGTGCCGGCATGTTCAGCCCTTGGCGAAGTTCGTCTGTCACAACTACGAGTCGATGGCCCAAAGCACGATCCACTCTCTTAGTCGACCGACCTTCCACCGCTGGAGCAAACTAGATCATGAAGCTAGTGGTTGGGCCGTAAAGGAAGGGCGATACCGTACACTCGGCATGCAAATGGGTTGCGAAATGGGGCGCAAGGCCTGATTGTAGGACTTCATTCTCGATCACATTGTGACATGTCATATGTAGGTACATCGAGAAATCCTAACTCCATTGACTCACCATTTTGACACTGATAGTAATGCTCTGAACAGGCTGCTAATGCATAGGAACCATTCTGTTTCCCAGTGCACTCCACACCACAGTTGACGTCATTCAGTGAACCTTCTGGGCAGACACAGTGATGCTGGAAGTTGGAATCAGCTATGCAGACTTTGGGAGCTGCACAGGTGGCATTGAAATCACAGGGATTGTCTAAACTCTGTGCTAGGCAAATATGACATGAATAAATCAGATACATACACATGATTTCACAGATCGGTGCTGGATAGTCAGTCTCTCCACAAAGTCGGTCTTCGAAGAAACCAGCTCTAGTGAACTTTATGCAGTCTTCATCAAACGCTTTCAGACTGAAGCCGGCCACTGAACTGAGGTTCATGTTTTCGGCCGATAAGACAGCATTAGAATTGTCAGCATCCAAATGCCAGTAGTACTGGTCCAATTGAGAACTATTATCATATGGAACTTTGCTTCGGAGACCTAGAGCTGCAGTTTTAATTGAGAATCTTGCAAACAGCCTTACCCATGAAAGCATCGCGATAGAGATCCAGAGCTGCTGCAGCCATATCGTTTGTTCTTATATGGGGCAGTCTGCCAGCCAGTCCTGTCAGTCCGAAATCGTCCTTGGCCACTGCTTTGCACTGTCTGAAACCGTCCAGCCAGTTTGATTCAACCGTCCATGGGTATCTTCGGTCTGCTGCTTTGTGTGGACTACGCAGAATGCACGTCCTTGTCGACTGAACAAAGTACCCTCCCAGTTGCAGACACTTGCAGGCTAGAGTGTCACTTCTGCAGGCTCTGTGCAAGTGGTCAAAGGTCTGCCCACTAGCGCACTGCTTAACCGTTGCAACACCTAGACTGATTTTCAAGCTCCATGTTCTTGGTCAAATCAGTAGTTTGTACCTGAGACGCATGAGACATAGTGAGCAGAACAGTGACCGATAACATAGTCCCCATCAATCTTTCCAGTACATGTTGCTCCACAAGCAGCATCGTCTGCAGCTCCAACTGGGCACGCACAGACTGTCTTTGCTTGTTCGTCTGGCAAGCACTGCTTGGGCGCAGTGCAAGAAGAGCTGCATTTGTCCTCTGCAAGCTCTGCATCTCTCTCAGCAAAAATCTACCACTGCTTACCGATAATTTCACAAACAGCAAAGAGTACTCTGCTGCAGAGGTCATTGTAGAAGGTGTTAGATAGCGGACTGTAGTAGACACAGTCTTTGTACAGTGTGTCCAGCTGCCAGGTAGCGTTCAGGTTCAGAGGCATTGTAGGGAGGCCGCGATGCTGGTCTAACATCCACTTGTAATGTTGGAATAAACTCGCTCTACCTGGCACGCCACTGCGAAGACCTAAAAAAAGGCCATCGTTTCAGAAAAGACGACAAATTATGTTTAGAAAGAATACCGCAGGTTATAAAATTTATACATATCCACTTCGAAAAGACCGTTTCACCCGAAACTGGGTCGTTTACCCGAAGTCATGCTTCGTTTACCCGAAGTCGTGCTTCGTTTACCCGAAGTCGTTCTTCGTTTACCCGAAGTCGTTCTTCGTTTACCCGAAGTCGTGCTTCGTTTACCCGAAGACGTTCTTCGTGAGCTAAAATGACCCAAATTTCCGAACCTTCGGTTCGGGTTGAAAGGTTCGGTTGATTTTTTTTCCGAAGTACAAAAATGTCTTGGTTCAGGTGACCCGAGTCTATCTCTTACCCGCCCCACAGGACCCGATTTTGCTGCCGAAATTCCGAAGCAAGTTTGTGTTCGTGTTAAGAGTAACCCGAATCTAGATTGTGAGGTCACCCGAATCATTTTTTGGGTTACCCGAACAATAGTTAGGGGTGACCCGAATAATTGTTTAAACTCACCGAACCATCATTTGGGACGAATTTATCTGTTTTTCTGTGACAGTTACGCAACAATCTGTGCACATTTGCATTTGATGTTTGTTTTTTGGTGCTATGCCTCCTTTCAGCTGGATCCCGGCGATCCCTGCCTCTGTTGGGCCACCCGACTTAATATAATATCCTACAACCAAGAGGCAATCTGCTATGCAGCTTTTATAAAAAAAGCAGACACGTACACTGTAGTTAGCAATACAAAAGAAACACGTAAAAGCCTAGCCAATGACAGCACTTTAATCTGCTATTCAGATCTGTTTACAGCATGTTGTTTTGCAAACACAGAAACCGTTCCAGTGCACTCAGGATCGTCATAAAAGAATTCCACATTGGTGTGGAAAGACCAGTCGCAAAAACCGGGGCACAGCCGGATCTGACACCGGTAGCACATAAAAGTAGTGTTTTTCCTTTGAGCGTGAGCCATGCACTTTCCCCTAACAAAACAGTTCCTTCCATTAGGTCCTCTGCACCATCAGCCATGGCGCGCGCACCCACTCTGCAGGAAAGCAAACCAATACAATGAAGTGAGCGGCGGTCGGCTCGGGTGGCAGCCTAATTGGCGCCAAATTCGAATTTATATTCGGGTGTGCAAAAACGATTCGGGTCTCATATCGGTAAATGTATTCGGCCTTAGTTCGGTTGTGCAAAATCGGGTTCGGTTACACGAAGCATATTCTGATTCAGATTTTGTACTTCGGTTCTAGGGTAACCCGAAACCGCTATTCGGGTTACCCGATACTATACCTTGCTCCCAACTACCTCTGACTACAAAGCTTCGGGATGCGTGGGTCAGTCACCTTGGGGGGGGAGCTCCCGAAACTGCTTCGTTTACCCGAAGTCGTGCTTCGTTTACCCGAAGTTGTTCTTCGTTTACCCGAAGTCGTGCTTCGTTTACCCGAAGTCGTGCTTCGTTTACCCGAAGTCGTTCTTCGTACTCACGAAGCTACACATATATGTGTACGGTCTTTTCGAAGTGGATATGGTACCTCGTACGCTCTCAGATTAGAAACTGAACAACTAACCAATGAAGAAGTCGACCCCAGCAGCAACTTGAGTGGCTGTTTGTTTGAGTTGGTCCGATTCTATGTGGGCCAATCGACCAATCACGTTGCTCAGGCCAGCTTCGACTGGCTTGTCTAGGCAGGACTGGAAAGCCTGCATCCAATGCTGTCTGCCAGCTGTGTTATTCAAGAGACAAGACTGAGAAGAGCTGACGTATTGACCGTACAGTTGGCTGCAGTGACAGTTGAGGTCACTGCAGGCGTCTGCCGAGCTCCATGACACTAAGACTGAAATTGGTCTGCAGTGCAAGGCATTTATTTATTTGAACTTTGCTTTTACCGCACAATGTCCAGAACTTGAACCAGTTGTTCATCGCTTGTTTGGTGTTGAGCGGTCTTGGCTTGGTTTACAGCTTTAAAAGTTTACCTACAGCCATTTGTGCATAGAGGGTAAGAAGTTCACGAAGATTGGTAAGAAAGGCGCCAACATAAAAAAGAGACGAACACATAACTGTTCGTGCAAAAAGTTAGTAATTTGTGTTCGCTCTTCGAAATGGACTTGGCTGATTTGAGCAGGGTTAAAGCTGTAAACCAGATTCTTTGAGCAGACAAGTTTTAGTGGAACTTTACTAAGGTTGTCAATATTGTTTCTTGACTGTTTCTTCCATGCTGAATTGAACAAATATTATTATTTCAAGCTTGTATACCGACACTTACAGCCAGTGGCGTATCCAGGATTTTGGAAAGGGGGGTGTAAAATTTTGAAAGTGCCTGGTTGGGCCGCTGCCCAACCAGGGTAAGAAAATTTAGCAAAATTAGCCTTCAAAACGCGTTTAAAACGCATTCCGAGCTTAAAATTAACAGAAATTACAAGTTTTAGTAGTTTATAATGGCCTGGTTGGGCTTCTGCCCGACCAGGGCGAGAAAATTTGGCCTTAAAAAACGCATTTAGAAGGCATTCTGAGCACAAAATAGACAGTTTTAGTACATACATGTAATTCATTAGTTTCTTATATTTTTGACAGACTTTTTCTTCCTACCTCCACCGCAAAGGGGGGTGTACCATACATGTAACAGGGGGGTCTGGGGGGGTCTGCCCCCCACCCGACTTAGGCCAGACCCCCCCGGATGGGGACCCCCCTCCGATTTTTCTGGCAAGTAAATTTTCGAGCAAATTTTTGCAATTTTTTACACTTTCACACACAAAAATTGCCAAAATCGCCTGCAAACAGCACTTTTTAGCTGTATTTCAGCCCAAATTAGCGATTTTTGGCGATTTTTAGGCCAAAAATTGCGATTTTTCTCGATTTTTGAGCGTTTTTTAGTGCCCACCCCCCTCCCCCAAAATTTTGGCTCAGACCCCCCGGCCGGCGCCAGACCCCCCAACCCCCCCTCCCCCCATCGGCGGATGACCTGTTACATGTATGGGGTGTACACACCCTACACCCCCTGGATACGCCACTGCTTACAGCAGGTAAAGTTGACATGTGCCGGTCATCATAGGTCCCCTGTCCCTCAATGCAAGCTACGTAGCTAAAACGGACAGAGTTAATAGTCGGTTTAAGTCGGACCTGCTCAAACTGTGTCCATTAATTACGTGGATGGTAGCAGCTATTGGTAGAGACAGAGCAATCTGTCATAATAATTCCTAAATGGATCGGCCAACTCGGAATAAGTATGGTATGGCAGAAGTGAACATTAAATATTTCATACTACCTAGCTAGCCTCTCTCGTTCCAGTTTAAATTGAGCATGTCCACAAACAGACCATAGCCAACCAATCAGAACGTGTTCAAACCTGTGATTACGGTATAATACGTATTTGTTTTCTTTTAGCAAGAGCTAATTTTATGCAAATACAGTTCGTGTTATCAGAGCTGAGGCATGGAAACGCATATAGGGATAGGGGAGACATGCCCCCAACGTTAAAATGAGTGTTGTACATGTATGTACATGTACAAGAGAGATAGATGTAGGGCCTACTGTTGATTGGGTATACCGAACCCATACCGAAAAATGGATATTTTTGCGAATACCTACCCAATAAATACCTACCGATTCCGGGTATTTTAACAAATACTCATACCCGGTATACCGATTATTTTGGGAATACCCGGGTATTTGGGAATCGGTATTTTTTGTCCAGTTTAGTGTAATTTTACGGAAAATTCCCATTTATCACAATGTTTTCTTTGCAATGTTACTTTTACTGACATGCAGAAGCTCATTCTATTGGCAATATCCTTCCAAAATATCGAATTTAGAGGATTTTTGTTCCGCTTTGACGCTACCCGCTTTGCTATTAGAACGTTTTAGGGTAGTTTTGGCCTCTCTTCACTTCACAATGCTCCTTATCAACCAAATCAGTATGTCTAAGACCTACATTAATGTACAGTAGTTTCAATCAATAAAATTCACACAAATAGCCCCGTACTTTGTCACTGCTCGTTAGGTCTATACACTGTAGTTTGTCGCGTCTTGGCCATGGGTAGTTTACGCTATCCCGTGTGTCACGGCGGCCCCGGCACCCGTGGAAGCGGTGTGTTTGTGGGTTCAAAACCTATCGAGGCGATGGGAAGTAGTCGACACAAAGCCCAACCCAGGCCGTTGAAAGTCAGCAATGGCAAGTAGATAAATGAGGATCAAACCTTAGCTGTCTTGCACCCACCGACAGCAAAAGGGGAGGGTTGTTGTTAAGGAGGCTGCCGGACCTTGTGTCTCTTCCTGCTCTATAGCAGTTGGCTACCCCTAGTACAAAAGGACAAAAAGTTACAAAAACAACAACAACAACTGTACACACTAGAAGGCTTCAAAAATACAGTACAATGAAAACATTTTTTCACTCACTTTTTTTTGCATTTCACGCGATTTTCATTCTAGTCACACTAAAATTAATTCCAGAACATTCCAGCAATACTGGAAATCAAATTGCTTTTCAGCTTTCTGGCCTCTGACCTTAGAAATTACTAAATCTTTTGCCTTGGACTTAGGAAATTCACTGTTTTGACTTTGTAAAACGTTTTCAGGAAATACCGAATAAATACCGGTATACCGGTATTTTTGCGAATACCTACCCATACCGAACCGATTCCTGGGTATGCCGAAAAATACCTACCCATACCGAACCGATTCCTGAAAATCCCATACCCAAACAACAGTAGTAGGGCCTCCCTACGTACTCCCAACGATTTTTCTTGAAAAGCATCTTTCTTTTGACCTCTTTCTTACTTTTTCAGACACCTTCGCTAGTCATTTGGTTTGGAGCTTTTTGAAATTTCGTACGCCCTCCCGAAACCCCTGGACCCCTTGATTCTGGCAGGATCTCTTTTATGAATTAGTGTTGTTATGACTAGGGTCCGTCCATAAACTACCACGTTCAGAGAGGGGTGGGGGTGGTCGGTTGAACATCGGGAAACGTCGCGGGGGGGTGGGGGTTGTGTTGAAAACGTCGAAAAACGTCGGGTTGGGGGTCGAAAATTTTGAATTTTTTAACGTCACAGTTTATGACCGCCCCCTACTAGTCAAAGTTAATACTTTAATGATATCGCAGTCAAACAGACAAGTAGTCAAAGTCATAGTTAATACTTTAATGATATCGCAGTCAAACAGACAAGTAGTCAAAGTCATAGTTAAGAGCCATTTTATATAAGAGCGGTACGATGGGCGGCGGACGGCCAAATCTGACCCCCACTTTTTATTGGCTCGTTTGAAAGTCCTATACATGGAATGTTTAAAACCGAAGTATCTCCGGGATTTACCCACTACTGGGCTAGAAAAGTGGGAAAACGCCCGGGGCTCGATTTTCGGGCGTTTACGGAAATGGTAATTTCTCTTGAACCACTAGGCCTAGAGGGCCCAAACTTTAAACATTTGTAGAGGAGGTGTTGTGCTACCATAACTGTTGTTTGTAGCCGCCTAGCCTTCTCCATAATCTAGAATCGACGCTCCAAACTGGAGGTGCTCAAATCAGTTTTTCGGCTATTGTCGCTACAAGACACGAAAGTTTTCAATTTCCTTTTGCACACTATTTGGACTAACCATTGGCTATTTATCGCACACAAAATTTTTTTTGGCATAGATCGCATATTGCGAAAAAAATGAAATTTTCGTTTTTTCAGGAAAAAAAAACGGTATTTATCTGTTTTTTGCTAAATGCAGCTGTTATAGACTATTTTTGGGTGCAGAAATGGATTCCGCACGTCATAATTAGGCATAGACAATGTTTTTACTTATCATTTGCTCGCTCATTTACTGAAAACTGGATTTGACTCAAGGAATGCGCTGATGCAGAGCTGAGCTGAGCTACTGTACATAGTAGCTTACGGTTAATACAGTCAGGCACTTAACGCCGTTTATGGTACCGACACCATATAAGGTGCCGGTACCATATATGGTACCGGTACCGAGGGTAGTGGTACCATATATGGTACCGGCACCATATATGGTACCGTCACCATATATGGTACCGGTACCATATATGGTGCCCCCACGTTCGGCGACTGTGGTGGTACCATATATGGTACCGGTACCATATATGGTACCGGTACCATATATGGTACCGGCACCATATATGGTGCCGTCACCATATATGGTACCGGCACCATATATGGTACCCCTACCCATGGCCATGGGTGCCGGTACCATATATGGGACGAAATCTGAACGGAGTGGTACCATATATGGTACTGGTACCGGAAAAACGCGAAGGTAGGGGTACCATATATGGTGCCGGTACCATATGGTACCGGCACCTTATATGGTACCGTCACCATATATGGTACCGGTACCATATATGGTACCACCACAGACCTCGAACGTGGGGGTACCATATATGGTGTCGGTACCATAAACGGCGTTAAGTGCCTGACTGTATTAACCGTAAGCTACTATGTACAGTAGCTCAGCTCTGCATCAGCGCATTCCTTGAGTCAAATCCAGTTTTCAGTAAATGAGCGAGCAAATGATAAGTAAAAACATTGTCTATGCCTAATTATGACGTGCGGAATCCATTTCTGCACCCAAAAATAGTCTAGAACAGCTGCATTTAGCAAAAAATAGAAAAATACCGTTTTTTTGCTGAAAAAACGAAAATTTCATTTTTTCGCAATATGCGATCTTTGCCAAAAAAAATTTTGTGTGCGATAAATAGCCAATGGTTAGTCCAAATAGTGTGCAAAAGGAAATTGAAAACTTTCGTGTCTTGTAGCGACAGTAGCCGAAAAACTGATTTGAGCACCTCCAGTTTGGAGCGTCGATTCTAGATTATGGAGAAGGCTAGGCGGCTACAAACAACGGTTGTGGTAGCACAACACCTCCTCTTCAAATGTTTAAAGTTTGGGCCCTCTAGGCCTAGTGGTTCAAGAGAAATGACCATTTCCGTAAACGCCCGAAAATCGAGCCCCGGGCGTTTTCCCACTTTTCTAGCCCAGTAGTGGGTAAATCCGGGAGATACTTCGGTTTTAAACATTCCATGTATAGGACTTTCAAATGAGCCAATAAAAAGTGGGGGTCAGATTTGGCCGTCCGCCGCCCTCCTGAAGAAAACCGTACCGCTCTTATATAAAATGGCTCTTAATACTTTAATGATATCGCAGTCAAACAGACAAGTAGTCAAAGTCATAGTTAATACTTTAATGATATCGCAGTCAAACAGACAAGTAGTCAAAGTCATAGTTAATACTTTAATGATATCGCAGTCAAACAGACAAGTAGTCAAAGTCATAGTTAATACTTTAATGATATCGCAGTCAAACAGACAAGTAGTCAAAGTCATAGTTAATACTTTAATGATATCGCAGTCAAACAGACAAGTAGTCAAAGTCATAGTTAATACTTTAATGATATCGCAGTCAAACAGACAAGTAGTCAAAGTCATAGTTAATACTTTAATGATATCGCAGTCAAACAGACAAGTAGTCAAAGTCATAGTTAATACTTTAATGATATCGCAGTCAAACAGACAAGTAGTCAAAGTCATAGTTAATACTTTAATGATATCGCAGTCAAACAGACAAGTAGTCAAAGTCATAGTTAATACTTTAATGATATCGCAGTCAAACAGACAAGTAGTCAAAGTCATAGTTAATACTTTAATGATATCGCAGTCAAACAGACAAGTAGTCAAAGCCAAAGTTTGACTACTCTCGTTACCATAAATATGTACGTAGTTAAATGGAGACCATGTATGTAGTCAAAACAAGGGCAGCTGTACATTCGAATTTAAAACACGATATTCTGGTTTTTGTTTTCGACACAATACAGTACTCTGCTATGCTTCAACACTCTTTCCTTCAAAAATTTCAAAGAAAATTTTACAAGTCAACCTTAAAATGGTCAGGAATTCCAGCAATAACCATCTACATCAAGATCAATTTAATGTTTGACCAAAAATCCGTTTTTTGAAGCGAAATAACATTTTCCAGTTATAAGACCATGCTCTTCAAAAGGGCGCCTAAAAGTGACCCTAAGTTTGGGCATTTTTCAGTTATATTATAAGACCAGGTCTTGTAAGTGGAAAAACTCCGGTATAGCTCCCCTGTCCCTCAATGCAAGCTACATAGTACTGTACATAGTGAAAGAAGTGTGTATTTAACCCACTCGTCTAGTCTGTGTATTCATTGTTTTGTTTCTTCTAACAAGTAAACTCTCTTCAACCGACAGAGTTAAATAACTATTAAAATAGTTGGTTTAAGTCAGACCCGAGAAACGGCTGAAACTGTGTCCATTAATTACGTGGATGGTAGCAGCTATTGGTAGAGACAGAGCAATCTGTCATCATAACTCCTAAATGGATCGGCCAACTCGGAATAATTATGGCAGAAGTGAACATTAAATATTTCATACTACCAAGCCTCTCCCGTTTCAGCTTAATTGAGCATGTCGACAAACAGACGCTAGCGAACCAATCAGAAGCATGCTTGTATTCAAAAGCAGTGATTACGGTATAATACGTATTTGTCATTTTTAGCAACAGCTTTTAGCAAGTTTTGTCATTGTAACAACACTAATATGTACCTTACTTGTATTCGCTTCTAGCCATACATGTAACAGGCGGTCGGGGGTCTGCCCCCCACCCGACTTAGGCCAGACCCCGCCCCGGATGGGGATCCCCCGGGACGAATTTCCCGCCCCCCTCCGATTTTTCTAGGAAGTAATTTTTTGAGCAAATTTTTACGATTTTTTACAATTTCAGAAACAAAAATTGACAAAATCGCCTGTAAAACAGCACTTTTTAGCTGTATTTCAGCTCAAACTAGCCATTTTTGGTGATTTCTAGCAAAAAAATTGCGATTTTTCGATTTTTGAGCGTTTTTTAGTTCCCAACCCCCTCCCAAAATTTTGGCTCATACCCCCCGGCCGGCGCCAGACCCCCAACCCCCCTCCCCCTTCGGCGGATGACCTGTTACATGTACTGTATGCTTCTACGGACAGTTGTTAATAATATACGATAACTTACTGCTTTCTGTCCGGCGAGAGTTTTGCGGAAATTTGACGATACCGTACGTATACGTAGACCTATTTTGTAGTGACTACTAACTACTAACCACTAACTACTAATTTTTGGCGTTTATGACGTCATCAAGACTACAAATTGACTACGACTACATATTCAGATTTAGTGACTACAAAATGACTACAAAATACCTTTTGAATTTGTGAATTAGTAGTCAGCAAATTCTGGAATTTATTTGGTAAAATCATGCAAATTAGCCATTTAGAAACGGAAATGGTGCAATTTTATCTTTGGGTTTCTCTTAACAGTGCTTTTTCACTGGTTTTGACTACTTTTTTTCTGTTATATTCTGAAATATTTATTCAATTTCAACAGAGTTTGTAAAAAAGCAAAGTGCATACCTATTTGTTGGTTTATGGTAAACAAAATATAGAGTTTAATAGTAGCTAGAATATTAACAATATTAACGAAACTACGTATTTTGGAGATGTAAACAAAAAACCGTGTATTCTAAACCTAATCCTAAATTTAAAACTTTCATAGAGAAAATATCACGCATTTTTGGCATCACACCGATCAGAAAATAGTTGCTATCTTACCTTAAAAACCTGAAATTTTGGCCATTTTATTTAAAATTTTGCTGACTACAAATTGACTACTAACTACGACTACATATTCAAAATCGAGATTTTTTAGACTACTAACTAAGACTACAAATTATTTTTGGCGGTTTTCAGAGACTACTAACTACGACTACATATTCAAAATCGAGATTTTTTAGACTACTAACTAAGACTACAAATTATTTTTGGCGGTTTTCAGAGACTACTAACTACGACTACTATTTGAAATTTGCAAAAGAAATAGGTCTACGTATACGTACGTCCCTCGGTATGTCTTCAAAGGAAGACGCACGCAATTTGGCAACAGATTGAGGAGACAAACCGGTAGGACCGATGTTTGAGAGAACCAAACCAGACAAACAGAGCACAAAACGGTTGTCAAGCAAAAGTCAAATCACTAATTCATATCCATTACTCCCCACCTGGCTGGACTGACCGATTAAACAAATTGAAAATGTCCAGTCGATTTTAGCAGTTTGCTTGTCGAAACTAAACTGTGCTCATTGATCATCAATTAGTTTTATTCTTCATTCATTACAGCTTGTTTTGCTCACTATACTTGCATGGCCGTAAGTAGCATGTCGACAATACAGTAGTGTGTCTGATCAAATTAAAATTAAATAATCAAAATCAAATTTTTTGGCCCAAATCACAAAAGTAAATATCCACTAATCCTTTGGGGCCGAAAGACAACTCATAAGCAAGTATTAGTGTACCAACTTACAGCTCTCTAGCCCAAAGTTTCAATTTTGGGGTCTGAATAGGGCAAAGGGCCAAGACTCGATCGGTTCAGAGACTGACTCTTAAGAGTCAGTTCGCGAGAGAATCGACCCTTGTTCTTCACAGCTATGTGCAAGTCGAAAAATCGAACTCAGGCCTGGGACCTCCGGTTTGGGGAAGTTGTACCTAACGATGACTTGTGCTAAACCTGAAGAGCACAGCCCTCTAGGTGCCCTGGTCCGGCAGAGCCAGCCCTCGGAAGCAGGGTGGGCAACCATCAAAATCGGACTGTCAATAGGTCATGTTTGACTGAGTGTCACTTGCGATCCAAAGCAGCTAGAACGTTGTGGTTGGTGCCAAACAAATCGTCATGACATGGGCTTTCGTTTGCCGCATAAGTAGTACTGTTTCGCTGTTTCGTTCTCTAACCACGACATCGAATGTGAAAAAATCCGCAAAAAAATTTCATGGTGAAGTTCACTAAATTAGATTTTTCTCGAAAATAGAAAAGGGTACCCTCGGGATTTTTTTATATTTTATAGCCCTGTGAATTACGCTTCTAACGGTGTATAGAAAGTGGCAAAAACGCATGCCTCTGCATATCAAATTTCCACTCAAAGTTCAAAGATAACCAAAAATTCGCTTATTTACCACTATTTAAGCATGTATCCCATGCCTATGTATGTATGTATGTATGTATGTATGTATGTATGTATGTATGTATGTATGTATGTATGTATGTATGTATGTATGTATGTATGTATGTATGTATGTATGTATGTATGTATGTATGTATGTATGTATGTATGTATGTATGTATGTATGTATAATTATGCTTAGTAGGAAGTTGATTCATTAGAAACTGATAATGAATTTCATAGTGAGAAATGACCAAACTAAGCTACATCAATGGTGTATCCAGGATTTTGCTAAAGGGGGGTTGTAAATTTTTGAAGTTGCCTGGTTGAGCCGCTGCCCAACAAGGGCGAGAAAATTTTGAGAAATTAGCCTTCTAAAAATGGCTTTTAAAAGATATTCTGATCATAAAATAGACAGTTTTAGATCATGGTTAGACAGTTTGAGTACATAATTCCTTCATTTCTCTGATTTTTAGTCAATTTTCCTTCCTACCTCCGCCGCAAAGGTGGGTGTACCGACCCTACACCCCTGGATACGCCACTGAACTATGTATCAGTCAAGGATCACTTATCAGATCACCCATTTCTGTTGCGCCACAATTCGTCTTCAACATTGACATGGTTGTGATCATTTATGTAAGCATCATAGCGGATGTAAATGTGCTCATCAGTATCTTGGCTGTTCAATGTCAAGTTGCTCATCTTCATTTTCAGGAACTAAAAGATAACACAAGACAATGAAGAAAATTTGCTGCATCCCTATTACTCTGAGTACGCTGTCGCTTTTGTGCAGGTCCTCTTGGCCTGGTAGCCGTGCCATCACTGCGTGCTTTGCGTGAAAAGTAGGACATAATTTGTTGCTCCATAGGACATAATTTGTTGCTCCGTAAGGTACTCGTTTGGCTGGAAACGAAGTGAAGCTGCAACATATGTACATGAATGTAATAATTAGGATTATGTTTCAGTTCATGTGCTAACCACTAGAATCCCGAACATAAGGCATTTCCTTTGCCAGTGTCCCAGCATTATGCTTCATTCGGTCTGTACGACGTTCATCAAACTTCTCATCCAGCCAAGCCACCTGGTTCGAGTTAGAGCGAATGTTTGGTGAAGATTCACGCAGAGCCCAACCTGGTTCTAATGGCTTACGTCCTGCGATGCATTGACTATTGATCGCTTCTTCAGTATCAACCTCCCTTTCGAGTTGTTGATGGATGTCACTTGAACTTGTGAAAATATTCTCAAGATTGATCTGATACATTTGCTGAGCCACATCCTGCATTGTTTGTCGCTCTGGAATCATCTGATGGGTACCACTGATGATTATGAAGACTGGGATGCATGGTATGTTATCACTACCAAAAACTGCTTTGGTTTTCAATCATAGTTCATTACCCTAAATCATTCTAGGTTTATTGAAGCAATCTATCAGACCACAATTTGCAAGAACAGCCACATCTACTATTATTACTACGATGTGAGATCTGCTTTAACCTGGAATACTTGGTTCAACGTTATCGAGCCACTGTGAAATGTCTGACCAGTGTGAGTGCCAATTACTGTTGTTTAATACCGGATTTTTTAAATGCGTATGCGTATGCGTATGCGTATACGCATTCCAATTACAAATGCGTATGAGTTTGCGTATACGCATTGCAAAAACCAATGCGTATTTTGCGTAATGCGTATGCGTAATGCGTAATCTCAGAAACAATCAGAAATTTCTCTGAACGGCTTGTTAGTCTCCACATTGTGTTGTTTAGGTATCCAATAATCAAATTCCTGCCTTGAAATGAATTGCAACGCAATTTTTTAGCGAATTTTGTAGATTTTTTACAATTTCAGAAACAAAAATTGCCAAAATTGCCTGAAAAACAGCACTTTTAGCTGCATTTGAGCCCAAATTTCAAAGGAAATCCGTATGTGCTGGGTTCGGTTCCCAGCTACGCCCTTGCACATGCCTAACTTTTCACCTTCTTTCTATTTAGCGATTTTTAACGATTTTTAGCCGAAATATTGCGATTTTTAAGCATTTTTAGTGCTCAGCCCCTCCCTAGAATTTGGGCTCAAACCCCTCCGACCGGCGCCAGACCCCCCAGCCCCAGACCCCCCCAGCCCCCCTCCCTATTCGGCGGATGATCTGTTACATGTATGGTATGTACTGTACGTATGTTTTCAACAGGCAAGAGATTTTATGCGCTTTCCAACAAAAAATCAGTCGAACGCTTATTTCCTGAAGAGGTCTAATAGCAAACAAATTTACAATAAACAAACGCAGTGGAACCAAAGCACAAACAGATAGCCTGCCCATGCAACACAAACTGATGTCTTCCAAAACCGTGGAAACTCTAAATTCACGGTTTTGTCGCACATTTCCTTTTCTGTTAAAACTTAGCCTCTTTTTAAATATTAGCAAGCCCAGCTTAGTTAAAGCTTTAACTGCCGCAGAATATTTCCGGTGCCCTGACATCACACTAAAAAGTATGAAGAAAATGACCATTTGGTAACAATCTGAACTAAATATTTGCAAGACATTCGAAAATGTAGCTATTTTTCAGACCCAATACGCATTACGCAAAAATATGCAAACTTTTGTCAAAATGCGTAATAATATTGCGTAATGAAATTCAAATGCGTATGCGTATGCGTATGCGTATACGCATTCTGAAATGCAATGCGTACTTTGCGTAATGATATGCGTAATGCGTATACGCATGCAACAGTAGTGCCAATGTGTGCCTTCAGTACATTGATGGTTTCAAAAATATATGTATAACTTTATGATAGACAGCAAGTTTGAAATACATACATACATACATACATACATACATACATACATACATACATACATACATACATACATACATACATACATACATGAAATTTTTTTGCGGATTTTTTCACATTCGATGTCGTGGTTAGAGAACGAAACAGCGAAACAGTACTACTTGTGCGGCAAACGAAAGCCCATGTCATGACGATTTGTTTGTCACCAACCACAACGTTCTAGCTGCTTTGGATCGCAAGTGACACTCAGTCAAACATGACCTATTGACAGTCCGATTTTGATGGTTGCCCACCCTGCTTCTGAGGGCTGGCTCTGCCGGACCAGGGCACCTAGAGGGCTGTGCTCTTCAGGTTTAGCACAAGTCATCGTTAGGTACAACTTCCCCAAACCGGAAGTCCCAGGGCTAAGTTTTCACGATGGCCGATTTTTCGACTTGCACATAGCAGGGTCGATTCTCTCGCGAACTGACTCTTAACATGCATTTTGCGAGAAAGTCAACTTAGGATGTTCCAGGGATGTGAGGTGGGAAAAAAACACCGGAGAAAAACTGTTTTTTTCCGGAAAAAAACCGGTTTTTTTCCTAAGGGTCGGAAAAAAACATAAATCGCGGAAAAAAACTCAAGCTAAAAATAGCTAATTTTACGTCGTTTTTCGTTAAAAAAATGGACTTTTGCTATGTATAATAGGCCATACTGACTCAAAACTGTTAGAAGAACAACAAAAAAGACCAAATTTGGCATGAAAAAACAAAAATGCAAACTGCTGTAAGAAAATTTGCATATAGCGTTATTTATGGAACCTGTCAGGCACTGTTTCATGCCTGTTTCGTGATTTATATCAATGTAACACGTGTATTTCTGGTCTAACAAGACTGAGGAAGGCGCTAGAAAGCGTTAGGAATCATAAAACCAGCCTAGGATACTCAGAACTTGGGCTGGAGTTTTTTTCCGCGATTTAGGAAAAAAACCGGAAAAAAACCGGAAAAAAACTGGAAAAAAACAGGCCGAGGTTTTTTTCGGAAAAATATACAACCCTGGGATGTTCAAGCAACTTTTTTTGCGGATCCGGCTGGTATCCAAATATGTTAAAATAGATGTCAAACGAACACCAACGGTGCATGTTCGAACACCAGCGACCCACTAGAACCGGAGCTGTACCCCCCCCCCCCCCAAAGTTGGCTCGGTAGCCCCTTTTCGGCCATTTTCTCGACATTTACTCAAACGATCACCATTCACTCGTTTCTCAAGAGTTAGAACAGGCGTGCACATGGTTGGATAACCCGGACAGTTGCCTTTCAGACACTGCACACAGCGCTTCCGGAACGTACCCGGTTAGCGAGATATTCTCCGAAAACTACGAAATTTAGCGAAATTCCGACTCGATTTTTTTCCGAAAAATCGCTGTAACTTCTGCCATATATGCGGGCTCAAGCTGATTTTTGCTAAAAGGATAAAACGCGAAATGCCAAACAAAATTAACCTATTTCGGAGGCAAATTTTTGGGGTCAGGGGGGGTGTTTTGCAATTTGAAGCCAGTCAAAAAATATTTTTTGCTCAGAATAAAAAACAAACACACCATTCTGGTGCAGTTTTACCCGCTGATTACGAATATGAACTCGGTTTGGCTGGATTCCTTTTGGTTCGGGAGAAATTTGCATCCAAATCTTCGAGTGGCTGTATTTCTAAAGTGGCACTGCTCATTAGCATGAGCAAGAACCATGCTAGAAATCAGTTTTTCTTATGTAGACCCCCCGGCCGGCTCCAGACCCCCCCAACCCCCCTACCCCCATCGGCGGATGACCTGTTACATGTATGGTCACTGGTGTTCAAACCAATACTATTGCTGAATGTGGTCATACTAAATTTGTCTTGAAAAAACAGTGAATTTAAAACGTAAGTGGTATACAAAACAATAAAACCTACTCAGTTTACTGCATAAAGTGTGTACATAGTAGTCAATCAGAAAACTGACACAAGATTTATGAAAAAACTTAAACAGTGTCAAGATAACAAGTAACTGAGGCTTGTGATAAATGAATACAAAATGTTTCATTCTCATGAGAAAAAGTCGAACAATAAATTATTCGCAGAATTTCATGATTAATCTACCTAAGCAATGTGTCTTTAGCGTAAATTCGACTTAGCCTGGTCTTGAAAGAAAGGTCCAAACTTTTTTATATGGTCAGCAGAGGAAAACACAAATTGGGAACTAAAAGTTGCTGCGGAATGAAGTTTTGAGGAAAGATAACGGTGAGGTAGCGCCATTTTCTATCATTAGAAACATGCAAACGGAAATATACAAATTAGGTTCGTTTGCATATGTATAAAACATATTGAAAAATCCAATATATATGTATATGTATATATACAAACCAAAAACAATGTACTGTATATTATGCAAACAATGTATATATACAGACAACTGTAGTCCAATAGCTTAGCGCCGTCGGCTCCGCCCACCGCCACCACCGACCAATCGGCGTAGGCCGACAAGCCGAGGTCGTCAAGGCGGAGCGTCGTACCACTTGGCCGAGCGAGCATCGAAAACCTGCACGATTGTCGAGACGGCGTCCTGCACGCGAGTGCCGGCGAATCCGCCGCATCAATATGCTCGATTCTGCAGGGCGGCCGAACCATGCGCAAACTGAGTGACTTACATATTGGAGACCACTGTCCACTCACCATGATGGTTGAGGGCTTCACATCTGGACAGTGGCCGAAAGTGACCACTGACCCCACCGAAGACAAAGAAATAGTCGCCAATGACTGCCGCTGAACCTCTGTGTCGTTCCTTGCTGAGATTGGGTCCAAACACCAATTTGTTTCTGATTCCTTTAGTGTGAAGAATCTCGGTTCAGTTCATTGTTCCATAGGGACCATGGCCGCCGGCAACGATTACGGTATCGCCCAACTTGCCGGCAGTGTGGCTCCAGCGGCGGATTCGCAGAGAAGACCAGTGGCTGCTGAGGTCTGTTGGGAATGGATCGACTGTGCTGATTGGCTGGTTCTTGCTGTTCATCCCGCCCACCAACAGTATGGATACACCCAATAATGAAAGATGAACGCTCCACGCTCGAAAGATTCCAAATTCGACGCTCCACACTATGGACACTTTCACGCTTCGGAAAGATGAACCCGACTCGATCGAATCAGAGACTGACTCTTAATTCATTTCTCTTATTTTTGTCTAATTTTTCCTCCCTACCTCCACCGCAAAGGGGTGTACGTACACACCCTACACCCCTGGGTACGCCACTGGTTGTGGAAAGTCAGAAGTCCCATTTTCGAAAGGGTGCTGTTGAAGAAGTAAAGCTCTGACAGGGCCCTTTGGTTGGGCGAGAGATGTCTCTATTGAGTACAAACATGCGTTCTGATTGGATTGCCTCTGTTTGTGGACATGCTCAATTAAGCTGAAACGGTAGAGGCTAGGTAGTATGAAATATTTAATGTTCACTTCTGCCATAATTATTCCGAGTTGGCCGATCCATTTAGGAGTTATGATGACAGATTGCTCTGTCTCTACCAATAGCTGCTACCTCCACGTAAATGGACACAGTTTCAGAAGTTTCTCAGGTCTGACTGAAACCGACTATTTTAAAAGCTATTTAACTCTGTCCGTTTTACCTATTGAAGAGAGTTTACTTGTTAGAAGAAAGAAAACAATGAATACACAGACTAGACGAGTGGGTTAAATACACATCTCTTTCAATATGTACAGTCCCGCTCTCAAACAGCTCGACCAACAGCCAATATTGGCAAATATCGCCAACGAAGTCAATAGGCGCGCTGGGTCACCAACAGGACCCACAAATGACCCACACCAACAACAAAACGACAACACCTGATATATTTTATTGGTAATTATCTTATAACATTAACATAACAAGTGGCCCCGATCAGAGCCACAATCACAACACATACAGTGCATACAGTTTATTCTACCAAAACGTCGTTATATACATGTGCAACAAGTACGTTATATATACTATACAGTACGATAAAATCTCAGAATTCGCTCACATCGAGTAGAAATTCTATTATCTAGAGTGGCGTTATCTGGTCTATAATTTGCGTGACCTACAGTACGTGCCTTGGTACGTTCGTACCAAAGAGTCAGTTTAAACACAGCACATATCGTGCGCACACAGCGAATAATGTCTGCCGGCAAACGGGGTCCTAGAGCACCATTGAATCGAACAGTATCCCAGTTCCAGGAAAGGCTATTACTTAGTCCTTTTACTGCTCTCTGCATCCGAGTCTGGAGGTCTCTGAATTTTATACATTCTAAGTAAAAATGTTTAGGGTAGTCCCCTCCTTTCAATCCACACGCTACACAATCTGTCACACCATTTTCTGACAAAATGCACCGGAACGGCAACGCTCTGTGTATTAATTTATAGCTAAATATTCGTTCTTGGCTTGGAAGCTGTTTACATAAAATTTGTAACCAGATCAGGTCCCAGTCCAAATACGGTTCCGAGTCAACGCATGCAACTAATTTGGATCCGAAACTTAACAGACTCCAATACACTTGCCTGGTGTCAAATTTGACCCAGCTAATTACGGGGAATACCTTGGAAGAGATGTCAAAACATACGAAAAAATTTTTCAAGTAGCCATTGGCTTTGGCGGCTTGCCTACTCGCATGTAGGTACCGGTTTTCAGTTATACCTGGACAAGTATACGGTGGACGTTAGGTAAGTTTAGGCCCAGCCAGAATACAAGCTGAGCCCACCACACCCTTCGTTTACTTTCGTCACAACCTACAAAAAGTAAGTAAAGTAACTTCATGTAGACGGTCTGCATTCGAAATTTTAAGCGCGGAAGCCGTAGGCCACCATCCACCCATTTGCGACTCAAGGTATCGGTCGAAATAGGCCGCCAAACAGGATAGTCCCATATAAACTTGAGAATTCTTCGCTCGATTTTCTGGATATCACCACTGTCCGGTGGTTCAAATGAAATAATATGATATACCTTTGGTAGCACGTAAGTGCTCACAAATCTTATGCGGTCGAACCAAGTTTGGTGCTGCGCATTGACTCTATCCAATGTTTCAGCTATAGCTACACAAGCTGTCTGCCAGTTCTTTTGGTGCTGATTCGCACCTACAAATACACCAAGAACCTTAATTTGGGCTTTCAAGTAGGCATCAGGGATAGTATCTTTTTGAAAAACATCCAATGTACCCAAGACAAGGGCCTCCGTTTTAGCCGCATTTATTTTGGCTCCTGACGCATGACAGTACCGTTCAATTTCAGTGTCTAAGTTCTTTCTGTCCTGGGGATACTGTAGGATAAACAAATTGTCATCCGCATAGGAAAGACATTTCAGCTGAGAAACGTCAGAATACAAAGGCATTTTATACCCATGAATTTTTGGGTTTAGCCGTACAGCTTCTAAAAAGGGCTCTGCTTGCAGAACAAATAGCAGCATAGAAACAGGGCAACCTTGACGGATGCCTCTTGGGGGCCGTTCATAAACGACGTCGTTCCAAAATCCCGATTTTTCGGACCCCCCCTCCCCCCAAAATCGCCCTGCGTCGTTTCTTGGGAACCCCCCCCCCCCTATGGCGACGTCGTTTTCGGTTTACCCCCCCCCAATAAAAGGGCAGTAGATACAGTACTGTCACGTTTTTTTGTTACCATACTGCGCAATCAATAGAATAAATCCCTACAACCACTCTGGAAAGCTTTTCTGTATGCAGAAACGTTTGACAGAATGTGCATAAATCGAAAATAATGTAATTGAAGTACCCAAAAAATTCATAAAAAAGCGACGTCGTTTTTTGCTAACCCCCTCCCCCTCCTGGTGCGTCGTCTATCGTCGCATTTCAGCCGACCCCCCCTCCCCCCCTCTGGAACGACGTCGTTTATGAACGGCCCCTTGACACAGAGAAAGACCTTGTACAAAGTCCATTCACCTCTACCTTCGCCGATATATCTGTATAGATAGCTGAGATCCAGCGTAAGAAATTCTGACCAAAATTCATGGATTTTAACACTTGAATCATCCAATTATGATTAACCCGATCAAACGCTTTTTCAAAGTCATATCCAAATAATGTTACACTATCATTTTTCAACTTTACGTACTCTTGTAAGCAGCGCAGAAGAATCAAATTATCAGTCATACTACGGTTAGCAATTCCACAAGCTTGTGTAACGTACACAAGTTTCGGCATCACCTGCCTCAGTCGGAATGCTAGTATTTTGCTAATTATCTTATAGTCGCAGGTCAGCAAGCTAATTGGTCGCCAATTCTTTAACATTCTTGAATCGTCTTTTTTGTACAGCAAAGATATAACAGCTTCGCTCATAGTACTGGACAAATGATTAGAAAACCATACAGCATTGAAAACTTCTACCAGGTCTTTACCAAATACGTACCAGTACTTTACATAAAATTCTTTTCCCAGGCCGTCGTAACCGGGTGACTTATTGTTTTTCATATTGTGGAGAGCACGAATTGCCTCTGGCTCTGATATAAAGCCTTCACATAGTTCCTTATCAGCATCAGTTAGACGCCGAGTTACTTTACTCAATAAAGTCTTCTGAGCATCACAATTAGTGGGCTCATCTGCATAAAGCGCAGCATAGTACTTACGTACAGTATCAACTATTGCAACTTTGTCGGTCAGTAGTACATGGCCGTCCGTGTCTATTAGACTGGTTATTGTTCTAGCTTGGCCTGATTTTCGTTCAAATTGCTTGTACCATTCGGTACTGCCCCGTTCACATGCCATTTCTGTTTTTCTAGCTCGTACAAACAGGCCATCTATACGGTACTGCGAGATTTGGGAGAGTTCACGGCGCAAATTGGCGATACGAGCTGAGTTATCAGCTCCATCATTTGCCTCCTCGGCTTCTAGGTTAGCAAGAACCACTTTTACTTCATTCTCTCTGCTTTTTCCAAGCCTTTGCGCTTCTTCTTTACTAAACTTACGAATTATACGTTGAAAGTGAGCTTTGGCAGTATCCCACCATGGCAGCAGGTCAGCGCCAAGTGGTTTTTGCAGTTTCCAGTAGTACCAAAAACGCTCAATTCTCTGCCTTAAAACAGTATTTTCCAAGAGACTATTATTACACTTCCAAAAACTTCGTCCCCATCGAACAAAGTCAGGTTTTTGAAGTTGTACAGAAAGCACAGAATGATCACTTGTCAACGTTTTAGGAGCGTATTCAATTTCTAACAAAAATCGTTGCGTTTCAGGCTTGGCATAGATGCGGTCCAATCGACTACACCCTTTACCAGCTCGGTAGTAACTAAACCTTTTCTCTGTACCATTACGGTCACGCCATACGTCAGAAAAACATTCATTTTGTAGTTCATCAAAAACTGAATTTAGCTTTCGGTCGCCATCCGTTAAGACGCCTGTACGTCTATCTAATAGTGGTTCTACTACACCATTCCAATCTCCAATCAGTATCAAGTTTTCCAAATTTTCAATACGACTTAAAAACTGTTCGGCCCAAACGTCTAGGCCGTTCAGGTGTGAGGCATACACGTTCCAAAGCTCAAACTTAGAATTTCCATACTCAAAACAAAGAGACTGCACCGTGCCGTCTAGAACAGCTGTACAGCTCAATAACTTGACGGTCTGATCCTTTACAAAGAAGGCAGTACCTTCTGAATTTACAGCACCATTATTCCAAAATATTTTGCCCAAATAAGCACGTTCAATTTTTGCTTTCAGTTCTGGAGACGGATTATGAATTTCTTGTAGAGCAATTATGTCATAATTAGAAATTTCGTCCAGAATAAACTGCCATTTACGATCAAATGCATGACCTGTCAGGCCGTTCACATTATAAGAGGCAATCTTTAGAAAGACCATTATTTTCTAACGCCGAGCGACCGAAAATAAAACAATTATAAAGTATAACTTTTATTGTGTACTTGTGAGCACGGCGGTATTAAGGCCACGGAGACAGTAACCACTCGAGTGGAAAGATACACAAGTATAGGACACAGAATCGATAGGAAAAACCCGAAGCTGTTTAAAAAGTATATATCTGACGAATACAGAAGGCACGACGAGTGAAATACGAAGAACCAAACCGCAAACTAGAAGCATACTACCGTATGCAGTACAGAAGATGCATACAGGTGTGAGAAAACGTAAAATGATCAAGAGGTGATGGCGCGAGAAATTGACAGTCGAGTGTCTATTGAGTCCTGAATATATCGATTCTTTGAAGCTGTGCAGGCCCAGCGGCCGTGTTGCAGAATTAAGCGCTCCGGCAGTTGAAGGGCGGCGGCGGTGGTCGTGCCGCCAGACCGGAGGCTATGCAATCCAAATTGAGAGGAATCGAGGCCAATGGCGCGGAGTGCGTCAAGCAGAAGCTCCCGGCAGCGGGAGTAGCTGAGACCCGAAGCTTTGACGCGGTACTGTCCAGAAGGATGGCGGTATAGTTGCCGAATGAGGGGTCCAGGATCAGAAGGGGACAGACCGCTCAGCTGAAAGTACTCAAAAAGCGCCCTATGAGGGCACAATTCTGAACCGGTCCGCGCCAGAGGAATCTGGGCTCCGTGTCGGTATTGGTCGACTTTGCTGCCCCGCAGAGTGATCAGAAGGTGGGTTGGGGACAGCGTAATATCAGCACAGGTTAGGGCGGCAATTTCGCTCCATCGCAAAAAACCGCTGAATCCCAGAGCGCAGATTAGTTTGAGTCTAGCATTGGCCAATGAAGGGGCGGCAAGACTTTTGAAGAGCTGGCGTAAGTGGGGTGGTTCGAGCGGTAATTTGCGCCCCTTGTTTGCGCGAAGAGAACGGCGCGTGGCCTCGATCACAAACTGACAGACGGGAGCTGCGCAGGGGTCAGACAGGCCAGCGATGCGGTGGGCCCAACTGATAGCAGCTGCACCTGACACGATGACAGCTGGCGACTTTGCGTGCTCGCGGAGTTCATCCAGATACAGTGCGCAGCTAATTGACTGCGCCGGTAAACTGACGATGCCCAACGCCCGGGCCCAACGGTCAAAGCGGTCAAATGCATAAGTATACTGACGTTGAGTAGAAGAAGCCCGCGCTCCCATAACAGTGATGAAAAGTTTATGTACACGGTGGTGCAGAGATGGTAGTGGAATCTGCCAAAATGGAGCGGAGAGTACAGCTGAAACCAGTGACTCAGTAACTGTGTATAAACGTGCGTAGCTAATACTGAGCTCGGTACTCAGATGACAGATTGGGTGGGTGGGCGGGATAGCGAAAGCTACACAGGATAAGCAGCTCAACAGACAAACCCAACCTGTCTCCGTTAGGCCAAAGCCGTGAAGTGCTTGAACAATGCCGGCCCATGGCCGGCAGACGCCCGCCCAGATGTGTAGCGGGCGTCAAAACAGAGTATCAGTTTCAAGCGGCCTGGCCGCTGGTCACGCTACAGCTACAAGTGCACTTGCACGTCCCTTTATAATTACCATTATTTTCTAACGCCGAGCGACCGAAAATAAAACAATTATAAAGTATAACTTTTATTGTGTACTTGTGAAGAAACAAAGAACGGGCTAAAGTGTAGAGAAATCTAAGCGCAAGGCTAATAAGCCACTTGAAAATGAGCCGTTGCTAAAAATGTTCTTCTTTTGGGTGCCGGGAACTAGAAATCTGCCGCCATGTGTAAATTTCAAAGGATCATGACTGATGAAAGCGGCAGGTTTTCCATCTGGAAAAAGAAGCGGCCAGAATTGACTAGAAACCCAGTGAGGCACAACAAGCGTGCCGTAGGCGCGACACATGGCCATGTGACGTAATACAGCACAAACGCAGCTTGGTGGCGGTACGAGCCAATTATTTTCTTGCCCCCAATGCGTGCTGAAAGCATCTACGGCTTCACACCCTGGATTCCAAAACCGTGAATTGAATCGGGGAAGCTTTTTGTTTGAAAAGGATGCAAATCGATCAATAGTAAATGGACCCCACTGCTGATCCAGTTGAGCGAACAATTCAGGGGAAATTCCCCAATCGTCAAAATCAACGATTTTACTCAAAGCATCAGCGCGTTCATTCAACGATCGAGGTATCCACTGCACAGAGAGTTCGATGCTCAGTCGATGTGTGAGAAAGAAAAGATCGCACGCTAAACTCTGCAGCCACGGCCGCATGCTGCCCTTAGTCACAATCGACTCAACAGCTTTGTTATCGGTAAACCACTTGACCTTATGACCGGCCAGCTGTGGCCCAATAGCCTGGATACCATACTCGACCATTTTTAGTTCCCTCCATGTAGATGACATCTTGGCTTCTGCCTCGGACCACTGCCGATGAGCCACTACTGAAGAGCTCTTAAGCAAAACGGCTCCGCCTGTGCTGCTGGCATCCGAATAAACAAAAGAGTCAGGGATAAAATCGCGAATAATTTGCGAATTCGGCAGTGAGTGCAGTTTACGTTTCCAAAATACCAGTTCACGTTGAGCAGCAGCAGTTAACGTAATGGGCTGCTCCCACTCGTGAGAATCAAAAACGGGCGCTAAGCAGGCGTACAGGTTACGAGTCATAAGCAAAGTCAAGTTGCTCAATGCCAAACGCAGGCAAATAATACGGCCGGCAGCACGGGCCACTTGTCGGTACGTTGCCGGACCGACCAGCACAGAGGACACCGAGTCCAGCGCTCGCTGGCGCTTCTCAACGGGAGCACAAATCATAAACTTTTCAAGGTCAATATCCAGGCCCAACCAACGCAACTGATGCGTCGGAACCCAGTGGCATTTTACCTCATTTACTAGAAGGCCGGCCCGGGCCAAGTCGCTGCGAACACGACCAACTTGCGTTTTCAGAGCAGTTTCGGAATCTGCTGTCAACAAGCCATCATCCAAATACAAGGCAATTTTGATGCCATCAGCTCGCCAACTACCGACTAGTGGGCGCAACAATTTAGTAAATAAGTAAGGAGCAGAACTTAGACCGAATGGCAGAACAGTAAAACAGAAAAATCGCGTTCGGCCCGCTAGTGGCCAACAAAAACCTAGGAAGCGCTGGTGGTCTGGAAAAATATCGCAGTGATGGTAACCAGACTGAAGATCAAAATTTGCTAGGAAACCGTTTGGAGAGAAATAAGGAAGGAAACGCTTGAGGTCGTCCAGTCTGAATTTAGATTTCCAAAGATGTTTGTTTACATAGCGCAAATCCAGAATAAGGCGCTTTTTGCCGTTTGGTTGCACAGACACAGAAAGTGGATTACAAACAGTAGGAGCTTCTGTTAATTCCACAACGCAACCTTTAACTAAGAGCTCAGACACAGAATCGTTGACGAAATCAACGTGAGACAGCGCAGAACGATTGTTTTGAAAGAACGCTTGGTTTGGGGTCTCAAACAGCGGCAGCTTGTAGCCATCCGTAATTACGGACAAAAGTTCTGGACAAACTTTTAGCGTGGATGCCCAAAATTCGGAATGCATGCGAAGAGAACCTTTGACATTACACCCAGGCGAAATCTGTTCACCTCTGAGCACCGAGCTCTGTATATGCATACAATCTGGTACATCAGTACTGGAGTACTGAATCTCCTCTGAGGAATCGATCAAACGTACAGAGTTAGAAGGCTTACCAGATTGGAGACGAGATGTAGCTGACGCGCGAAGCGAGGCATCAGTCTCTGTTGGGCTTGCTGGGGCAGTCCTTGCGGAAGTGACCCGTTTGGCCACAGGAGAAGCACATGTCGGTCGGTCCAGCCGCCCGGCCGCTTTTGCGAAAAAACGACCCGGCGCGACTGCTTCCACCAGAGCTGGCCCCAGAGCTGGTTGATGATCTGTGGTCGGCAGAGGGGTACGGCGTGTATCGCGACTTCTTGTTCTTGCTCTCACGCAGTTTGCGTGCTGCGCGAAGCTCAGCGCCGCGTAGTTTCTTGTCATCCTCAGCATTTTCCGCTAGCTCGTCCTGTTCATACTCATCTACCGTTGCCCAGCCCGCAGGGGACCGGTCGGCGATTCGAATCAGCTTCTGGCGATGTTCAATCTCGGTGATGGCGCTTGTCAACTTCTCCTCGGCTTTGTCTTGGTCCTCAGCCAGCGAGGAGTTGAGAAGAGTGCGAACGGAAATGAGCTTGGTGTAGACCTTTTCGTTGTGCTCGTACTGTTTCTTGTTGCCTCGTTTGTTGCTCCACTGCACCTCCGAAGCCGGCTTGAATTTCGGTGCACTTGACTCGCTAGTGGCCACTTTGGCAGAAGAGGGCGCTTGGCGAAGCTCCTCGAGTTTGCGATCAAACTCTTGAGTAAGCGCCTGGAGCAAAGACTCGCTAAGCTGGCTTGTTGCAGAGTTGACCTCAGGGGCAGTAGGGACTGCAGCTGGATGCGTACCATCTCCCAAGATCTCGTCTTCGTTCAGGTCAGCCATGGGTTGGGTATACGCAGAGGGAGCGAAAGCTACACAGGATAAGCAGCTCAACAGACAAACCCAACCTGTCTCCGTTAGGCCAAAGCCGTGAAGTGCTTGAACAATGCCGGCCCATGGCCGGCAGACGCCCGATCAGATGTGTAGCGGGCGTCAAAACAGAGTATCAGTTTCAAGCGGCCTGGCCGCTGGTCACGCTACAGCTACAAGTGCACTTGCACGTCCCTTTATAATTACCATAATACTTAGCGCGGTTTTTGCGGCTTCCCTGAATTTTTCGTTTCCTTCTCCTGCCTCGCACCCTTTTCACTCACCAATGAGTTACTTCGACCTCTGTTTGAGGACACAGAGTTACTTCTGGTAATCGGTTTTTTCTTCTGCTGTGCAGCAGGTTTGGTTCTCTTGGCAGGAGGGTGTTCACTGCTCAGTCCACGTTTACGTATAGCCGATTCAGGCTCATCTACGTCCACCAACTCGTCGGCCTCCTCGGCAGAGGACGCAGACAGCGTTTGGTCAATCACGTGCTCAGGATCTTTATCTGGTCCCAACATTTGCTCAGAGTCAGCTACAGTACTAGATCTAGGCGCCTCTCTAGTCAACACGTCATCTACAGGAGCGGGCTCAACAAACATGCTATGGTCTATCTGACTTACGGAACTGTGTGGGCTGAGCGCCGGAAATTCCTCGTTGTCGAACAACTGTATCCCTGGGCAGGTCCACGAGGTGTGCCCTTCCTTTCCACATTTGCCACACGGTGCTTTACACTCACGTACAAAATGTCCGTTCTTTTGACAGTTGAAACATTTTAGACTCTCTTTTTGGCCTTCATACTTTGCGAAACATTTACAACCAGCAACGTACAGTACTCTGGGAATTACTTTGGCCGGTTGGCCCTGGAAAAACACATGACGTATTCCGTTCTCAATTCCAGACAGTTCTGGCGGGTCAGAGTATTTGCAACGATAGACGTGTTTCGCGTTGCCAAATTGACTCATTTTAATCAGCAAATCATCATCAGCAATTTGCGCACCTAAGCCAAACACGGAAACTCGCAAGGAATTCTCGCGTGCCTTTTGTTTTTCTGCCTCAATCATAGACCAGATGGCCCCAATTGCGTCGCAGGGCTCAAACACTGCGCGCTTCTCTAGGTCAGCGGCAGCGCACTCTACCTCTATGCAATCGATCGATTGCAATGCACTCAACACACTGCACTTTAGCGCATGGCTCTTGGCCACTAACAAGAAACCGGGCAACTCGCCCCATGTCTGCACGCTTTGCAGAACATCAGACAAAGGCAACTCGTTCACAGATAAATGAACAGCCAATTTTGGAATAACGTCAGCAATCTGCGGAACAAATCCGGCAGTAGTTCTGTCCGAAATCGGACGCAAGTAGACAGAGCAGTCATACTTAGTTTCCCAGTTTTCACCGAGAGCCTTACAAACGACAACACCGCCGCCAACAGACCGCCCGTCGTTGGGGCATTGCGCGCCATAACAATGAGGAAACATAAATTACGACACTAATTGAGTTGTGATCGCATAAAAACGCCTGAATGCTCAAGAAACCGGCCGCCGGTCAGTGCTTAGAAAGCAGTGCGCGCAATTTTATTAGGTAAACCGGCCGCCGGTCAGTGGTTTAGAAAGCAGTGCGCGCAATTTTTTAGGTAAACCGGCCGCCGGTCAGTGCTTAGAAAGCAGTGCGCGCAATTTTATTAGGTAAACCGGCCGCCGGTCAGTGCTAAAATGACAGCAAAAAGAAAAGTTTCCATCTTAACGCTATTTCCGTACTGTGTGCTTATGGGTACTGAAATCATGCGATTAAAAGAGAGCCTCGATCGAAGGTACCAGTAGTACCATATAAGGCAGTATACCATATTAGGCAGTGGTACCATATATGGTGGTACCACTTGAAGGTGCACTGATAGCATATATGTTTTTGTTTCCCTGTCTGCTTTATGAATATAGAGTGAAACTAATTGATGGTAAATGAGCAGAGTTCGGCAAGCTGCTAGAATGGACTGGATATGTTCAATTTGTTTAATCTGCCTGAGCAGTTGGGGAGTAATAGATATGAATTAGTGATTTCACTATTGCTTGACAACCGTTTTGCGCTCTGTATGTCTGTTCGGTTCTCTCAAACATCGGTGGTTATTGGTTTGTCTCCGCAATTCTGAGCTTCTTGCTTTGAAGGCAAACAGAAGTACAGATTGTACGTACCGCCAAATTTCCGCAAAGCAGAACAAATTTAGCAGTAAGTTGTCATATATTATTAAATGACTGGTAGAATGAATAAATGTAACACAAGTCCTGCCGGGCCTGAGGCGGTTAAGGGGTTTTCGCCGAGGGAGGGCATCGGACTTTACAAAAAGCTCCAAATTACCTAGAAATGCGTTTTAGCAGGTTAGGCTAAAAATCACGATTTTCAGCAGCCAAATAGCATTTTGAAGCTAAAACTAGCAAAAAAAGCGACCGGAAGGGCAACTAACACATACTGATTTGTCTGAAACATCGATCCTCTGCGAAAACACAGAATTTGGTTATGGCTTTTTTATTAAGCATTTATTAGGCTAACGGTTGTTGTTTTTTGAGCCGGTCTGTTAGAATTGACACTGATCCGCTCCCAGGCAGTACTTGTATCTTGGGCCGGGAAGGGGTTCCTAATTTTTTCTTTGTAGTGGTAGAGGGTTAGGGGTTAGCACTTTTGGCTAGGGAGTAACCCACCAAACCCCTTAGTACGTGGGTTTTGGTAGGCTGAAACAGTAGAAATTGTTGATCGGTTTTCCTTAGTCCTCGGAGCAAACTTATGATGAATATTTATAGAATTGCTATAAAATACAATCATTTGCGCTGAAGTACGGCCGAAAACACGACATACTGACTAGCGGAAGTGTCTGAAATTGTAAAAAAATGGCCAAAAGAAAGAGTGCTTTTAAAGAAAAATCGTTAAGACAGGGAGGCCCTCCATCTCTCTCGTACTTGTATTTACATTACAACACTCATTATAAAGTTGGCTGGCATGTATCAACAGTATGCATAGATGCGTTTTCTTATCTCAGCTCCAACTAACACCAACTGTACTTGCATAAATTAGGTCTTGCTAAGAGAAAACAGATATACATATTACACCGTAATCACAATTCACAAACATGCGTTCTGATTGGTTGGTTAGCCTCTGTTTGTGGACATGCTCAATTAAGCTGAAACGAGAGAGGCTAGGTAGTATGAAATATTTAATGTTCACTTCTGCCCAGGGTTGTGAGGTGGGAAAAAAACACCGGAAAAAAACTGTTTTTTTCCGGAAAAAAACCGGTTTTTTTCCTAAGGGTCGGAAAAAAACATAAATCGCGGAAAAAAACTCAAGCTAAAAATAGCTAATTTACGTCATTTTTCGTTAAAAAATGGACTTTTGCTATGTATAATAGGCCATACTGACTCAAAACTGTTAGAAAAACAACAAAAAAGACCAAATTTGGCATGAAAAAACAAAAATGCAAACTGCTGTAAGAAAATTTGCATATAGCGTTATTTATGGAACCTGTCAGGCACTGTTTCATGCCTGTTTCGTGATTTATATCAATGTAACACGTGTATTTCTGGTCTAACAAGACTGAGGAAGGCGCTAGAAAGCATTAGGAATCATAAAACCAGCCTAGGATACTCAGAACTTGGGCTGGAGTTTTTTTCCGCTATTTAGGAAAAAAACCGGAAAAAAACCGGAAAAAAACTGGAAAAAAACAGGCCGAGGTTTTTTTCGGAAAAATATACAACCCTGCTTCTGCCATGACTATTCCGAGTTGGCCGATCCATTTAGGAGTTATGATGACAGATTACTCTGTCTGTACCAATAGCTGCTACCATCCACGTAATTAATGGACACAGTTTCAGCCGTTTCTCAGGTACAGTGGGAAAATATCGAAATTTTTAAAACATATTAATATAACTATACATATATGTTTTTCGCCAATCAAACATATAAATAACACATATAGTTATATGTTTCTAAAAATTGAATATGCACATATTTTTAAACATAAAACATATTTGTGTAAAAGTCGCTGATTCACTTATATTTTGTCCTAATTTTCGATAATTCTATCTTGAGATTCTGAATTTCCTGTTTAAAACGGTTTGCAACAATTTAGATAGCATACTCAGATTCAATAAGTTTAAGTGAAAGTCAGATTTTAGAAAAGTTTACTGTCAAACAGCAACCAAAACTCTTGAAATCATGAATTCCTATAGCAAAAATATGTATATGTTTCCAGAAACATATTGGCCTCAAAACATATAAATACAAAACATATTTGACATGCAAACATATTGAGAAACATAAACATATATGTTTTCCCAAAAACAAACATATTTATGTTTTAAAACATATACATAAAACATATATGTTTCCCACAGTATTCTCAGGTTCAGGTCCCACTTAAACCGACTATTAACTCTGTCCGTTTTAGCTATGTACAGTAGCTTCTATTGAGAGACAGGGGATCTATGATGTTCGACGCATGTCCGGCTTTATCTGCTGTAAGTGTGGGCATACAAAGTCGAAATAATAAGATTTGTACTATTCAGCATGGAAGAAACAGTCAAGAAGCAATATTGACCATACAAATGTACATTGTAGCTGGGGTTTCGGCTGGGGGGAATTTTTCTGATCGAAAATAGGGTTTCAGGGCTATGCCCAAAAGGGGGTTTCAGCGAGCTTTTTAGGGCTCAAAGCGGTTTGAGGACTAAAAACCGGGTAAAAATCCTTTCAAAAGTGCAAAAATGCCCTTTAAAACCCTGTTTACTGCTTTAAAACGTGCAGAGAATCTTATTATTTATTAAAAACATAAAAACCCAAATTAGCGTTTCGGAACCCTGTTTAGGGTTTCAGAAACCGTAATTTGCGTTCCGGAACCCTGTTTACGGTCTCACAAACCAAAATACGGTTTCAAAAAATTCCTCCCTAGAATCCGGGTGGAGGAATTTTCCCCCGAAAATACGGGCCTGGAGAAAATCCCCCTGTAGTCATAGTCAAACTGTTTGACTACCTGATCTCCATTTGACTACGTATTTATGGTAACGAGGGTAGTCAAACTTCGGCTTTGACTACTTGTCCGTTTGACTGCGATATCACTAAGTATTAACTATGACTTTGACTAGTAGGGGTCCGTCCATAAACTATGACGTTCAAAAATTCAAAGTTTTCGCCCCCCCACCTCCCAACGTTTTTCCACGTTTTCAACACAACCCCCACCCCCTGCGACGTTTCCCGATATTCAACCGACCAGCCCCACCCCACCCCCCTCTCTGAACGTCGTAGTTTATGGACGGACCCTAGTCATAACAACACAACACTAATACATAACAGATTCTGTCTGAATGTACTTAGGGCTTTCTGACGGAGGGCGTCCGAAATTTCAAAAAGCTTCAAATGACTAGCGAAAGTGTCTGAAATAGTAAGAAAGAGGTCAGAAGAAAGATTCCTTTTCGAGATTACTTGTTGAGAGTACGGAGGCCCACCATTACTCTTGCACATACATGTATTACACTGATTTAAACGTTGGGGACATGTATCCCCTACATGCGTTTCCTTGTCCCAGCTCTGACTAACACGAGCGAACTGTATTTGCACAAATTAGCTGTTGCTAAAAGAAAACAAATACGTATTATACCGTAATCACTGGTTTTGATTTTGAATACGTTCTGATTGGTTGGCTAGGGTCTGTTTGTGGACATGCTCAATCTAAAACTGAAACGAGAGCGGCTAGCTAGGTAGTATGAAATATTTAATGGTCGCTTCTGCAATGATTATTCCGAGTTGGCCGATCCATTTAGGAGTTATGATGACAGATTACTCTGTCTCTACCAATAGCTGCTACCATCCACGTAATTAATGGACACAGTTTCAGCCGTTTCTCAGCTCCCACTTAAACCGACTATTAACTCTGTCCGTTTTAGCTATGTACAGTACCGGAGTTTTCCACTTATAAGACCTGGTCTTATAACTGGAAAATGCCCAAATTTAGGGTCACTTTTTGGCGCCCTTTTGAAGACCATGGTCTTATAACTGGAAAATGTTATTTCACTGGAAACAAGGGTTTTTGGCCAAAAGTTGAATTTGTTTTTCACCTAGATTGTTGTTCCAGACATGCCTGACCATTTCACGCTTGACTTGTAAAACTTTACTTGAAATTACAAAAAGAAATGTTGTGTTGAAGCATAGCAGATACTGTATTGTGTTCAAAACAAAAATCATAATCATGTTTTACCTATATTATATACTTCTGCCTTTGTTTTTTCGCGATGGCAGCTTTTGTTTAGTTTAAAAACTAATAATTGTTTGGTTAAATCGATTAATTTAACCAAGACCATGGTCTTTTAACTGGAAAATGGGTGTCAATGAACCCAGTTTTCTGACCACCTATTAGAAGACCATGGTCTTATAACTGGAAACAAAAACCTATTATAAGACCATGGTCTTCTAATTATGGTGGTCTTATAAGCGGAAATCTCCGGTAGCTTGCATTGAGGGACAGGGGATCTATGATGATTGACGCGTGTCGGCTTTATCTGCAGTAAGTGTGGGCATACAAGGTCGAAATAATAATATTTGTTCTATTCAGCATGGAAGAAACAGTCAAGAAACAATATTGACCACCTTAGTAAAGTTCTACTAAAACTGGTCTGTTCATAGAATCTGGTTTACAGCTTTAACCCTCCTCAAATTAGCCCAGTCCATTTGGAAGAGCCAACACAAATTACTAACTTTATGCACGAACAGTTATGTGTTCGTCTCTTTTTTATGTTGGCGCCTTCGTGTGTACCCAATCTTCGTGAACTTACCATCTACTTTCCATTCCCTGGAAGTAAATTCCAATTTTTACAGCCTGTATGTATGTTTTTTTCGATTTAAGCGTTCTGTAACCTCACAAAAAACCATCCTCATTATGCACAAATGGCTGTAGGTAAACTTTTAAAGCTGTAAACCAAACCAAGACCGCTCAACGCCAAGCAAGCAATGAACAACTGGTTCAAGTTCTGGACATTATGCGGTAAAAGCAAAGTTCAAATAAATAAATGCCTTGCACTGCAGACCAATTTCAGTCTTAGTTTCATGGAGCTCGGCAGTACTGTTGGAAAGTCCGGGGTTAAAAAAATAGGTTCAGGTTCAAGTCAAGTCCAACATCGAAATTTCAGGTTCAAGTCCAGGTTCAAGTCCATCATCTAAAAAACCTGGACAATAGGTTCAGGTTCAAGTCCACTGATAATTTCAAAAATTGTTGAAATTTTGCACTGCTCGCAACTTTTCTGAGCTGTACAAGCCTGTCTACTAGTAATGAAAGACGAAAACCACATTTTATAGGGCAGTAGTTTCGTTTTCTCGCATATTCAGTTTGAAAAATAGGTGTAAAAACAAGAAACCATGAAAATGTTGTGCAATCCAACCGAAAATTTGAGAAATTTTGCCTAAATTTTCACTCAAATTTTGAACCTATTGAGTGAGTCCAGAAAAACGAAACAGGTTCAAGTCCGGCTGAAGTAAAATAGGTTCAGGTTCAGGTTCAAGTCCACATAATTCAGGTTAAAAACCTATTAATAAGTGCAGGTTCAAGTCGGACTTGCCAACAGTACTCGGCAGACGCCTGCAGTGACCTCAACTGTCACTGCAGCCAACTGAACGGTCAATACGTCAGCTCTTCTCAATCTTGTCTCTTGAATAACACAGCTGGCAGACAGCATTGGATGCAGGCTTTCCAGTCGTGCGTCGACAAGCCAGTCGAAGCTGGACTGAGCAATGTGATTGGTCGATTGGCCAACATAGAATCGGACCAACTCAAACAAACAGCCACTCAAGTTGCTGCTGGGGTCGATTTCTTCATTGGTTAGTTGTTCAGTTTCTAATCTACGAGGTACCACCCTATGTATAAATTTTATAAACTGCGGCATTCTTTCTAAACATAATTTATCCTCTTTTCTGAGACCATGGCCTTTCTTCAGGTCTTCGTAGTGCCGTGCCCGGAGGAGCGAGTTTATTCCAACATTACAAGTGGATGTTAGACCAGCATCGCGGCCTCCCTACAATGCCTCTGAACCTGAACGCTACCTGGCAGCTGGACACACTGTACAAAGACTGTGTCTACTACAGTCCGCTATCTAACACCTTCTACAATGAACTCTGTAGCAAACCGCTCTTTGCTGTTTGTGAAATTATCGGTAGGCAGTGGTGACTTGTTGCTGAGAGAGATACAGAGCTTGCAGAGGACAAATGCAGCTCTTCTTGCATTGCGCCCAAGCAGTGCCTGCCAGACGAACAAGCAAAGACAGTCTGTATGTGCCCAGTTGGAGCAGCAGACGATGCTGCTTGTGGAGCAACATGTACAGGAAAGATTGATGGCGACTACGTTATCGGTCACTGTTCTGCTCACTATGTCTCATGCGTCTCAGGTACGAACTACTGATTTGACCGAGAACATGAACCTTGGAAATTAGTCTAGGTGTTGCAACGGTTAAGCAGTGCGCTAGCGGGCAGACCTTTGACCACTTGCACAGAGCCTGCAGAGTTGACAATCTAGCCTGCAAGTGTCTGGAACTGGGAGGGTACTTCGTTCAGTCTACAAGGACGTGCATTCTGCGTAGTCCACACAAAGCAGCAGAGCCTAGAAACCAATGGGCGATGGAATCAAACTGGCTGGACGGTTTCAGACAGTGCAAAGCAGCGGCCAAGGACGATTTCGGAATGACAGGACTGGCTGGCAGGCTGCCCCATATAAGAACAAACGATATGGCTGCAGCAGCTCTGGATCTCTATCGCGATGCTTTCATGGGTAAGGCTGTTTGACAAGATTCTCATTAAAAACTGCAGCTCTAGGTCTCCGAAGCAAAGTTCCATATGATAATAGTTCTCAATTGGACCAGTATTACTGGCATTTGGACGCTGACAATTCTAATGCTGTCTTACCGGCCGAAAACATGAACCTCAGTTCAGTGGCCGGCTTCAGTCTGAAAGCGTTTGATGAAGACTGCATAAAGTTCACTAGAGCTGGTTTCTTTGAAGACCGACTTTGTGGAGAGACTGACTATCCAGCACCGATCTGTGAAATCATGTGTATGTATCTGATTTATTGATGTCATATTTGCCTAGCACAGAGTTTAGACAATCCCTGTGATTTCAATGCCACCTGTGCAGCTCCCAAAGTCTGCATAGCTGATTCTAACTTCCAGCATCACTGTGTCTGCCCAGAAGGTTCACTGAATGACGTCAACTGTGGTGTGGAGTGCACTGGGAAACAGAATGGTTCCCATGCATTAGCAGCCTGTTCAGAGTATTACTATGAGTGTGACAATGGTGAGTCAACGGAGTTAGGATTTCTCCATATACTGTACCTCCATACAATACGATGATGTGATTGAGAATACAGTTCTGCGATCAGGTCTTCCTCCTCATTTGTATGCCTAGTGTATGGTATTGCCCTTCTTTCACGGCCCAACCAATCTTCAAGCATGCTTGGATCAGAATGCATCGTCTAGTTTGCCCCAGGGGTGGGTGGTCAGTCCCCTAAAAGAGCAGATTGTGTTTGGGCGATCACCTCTTATTTGTGACAGACTCACTGCGCCAAGGAGGTGAACATGTGCAGTCAGTTGAACATGAACACATGCGTATCCTAACTAACCTTCCTTCACGGCCCAACCACAATCTTCAAGCATGCTTGAATCAGAATGCATCGTCTAGTTTGCCCCAGGGATGGGTATGGGTGGTCAGTCCCCTAAGAGAGCAGATTGTGCTTTGGGCGATCGCCTCTTACTAGTGACAGACTCACTGCGCCAAGGAGGTGAACATGTGCAGTCAGTTGAACATGAACACATGCGTATCCTAACTAACCTTCCTTCAGGGCCCAACCACTAGCTTCAAGCATGCTTGGATCAGAATGCATCATCTAGCTTGCTCCAGGGGGGGGAGATTAGTCTGCTAAGAGAACAGATTGTGCTTTGGGCCATCGACTCCTACTTGTGACAGACTCACTGGGCCAAGGGGGTGAACATGTGCACATGCGTATCCTAACGTTCTTTTTACCCCTGATGCACTGTATAAGTGCACTGCACCGTAATCCTAAGTTCTTTTTACCCCTGATGCACTGTACTGTATATTGGAAGATATACAACCCAAACTGTCCGCTGGACCAGATGGAATACCAACAATCTTTTTAAAACGACTCGCGCTTTATTTATGCGAGCCTTTATGTACTATCATGCGAGTTTCAATGTCAACTGCTGCCCTACCCAACGATTGGCTCACTGCCAATGTTACGCCCATTTATAAATCTGGAAATCCAAGTATGCCCGTAAACTATCGACCCATTAGCCTTACATGTACTGCATGTAGGCTGATGGAGAAAGTAATCAAGCGGAGGATTCTTGAGTTTTTCTTAACTTCCTCTGTTATCTCTGAAACCCAGTTTGGTTTTCTTTCAGGTAGATCAACCGTTGCTCAGCTTCTTAGCTGCGTTAACGATTGGTCTATCTGTTTAGACAGACAGACTCCGGTGGATGTTATCTATTTGGATGTGGCTAAAGCTTTCGATACCGTAAGTCATCCTAAACTGCTACTAAAATTAAAAGGTTATGGTATTTCTGGGGAACTATTTGATTGGTTACAGGCCTTTTTGAGCAACCGAAAGCAACGAGTATGTATTGAAGGATCTACTTCTGATTGGGCCAATGTACAATCTGGAGTTCCTCAGGGGTCGGTCTTGGGCCCGATTCTGTTCCTTATTTATATAAATGACCTGCCAGATGTTCTCAAATACTGTAAAATCAAACTTTTTGCTGATGACTCCAAAATTTACTTTTCAGTCCCAACATCAAATGATAATGCAGCAGTGTTGGAAGATCTAACTGCGGTTTTCAATTGGGCTAAGGTATGCAGTTGAACATTGCTCTGCACAAATCCTCAGTTCTCCATCTATACCCCCGTTTAAATGCAATGTATGATTACACTATAGATGGTGTAACCATACCCTCGTCTAATTGTGTACGCGATTTGGGAGTTTTTGTTACTCCAGATTTAAAATTCTCCACCCATTGCAACGTTATTGCTAAAAAAGCACGTACAGTGGCTAATTTAATTTTGTCTTCCTTTGTGACTAAAGACCCCGATTTTCTGATCAAGATGTTTTAAAACCTTTGTGCGTCCAAAATTAGAGTACGCCACTCAAGTATGGTCCCCATATATGGTAAAAGATGTTCAAACTATTGAATCAGTTCAAAGATTCCTTACTTCCAGAATTCCTGGATTCAGTGCACTCCCATACGAAGCTCGATTAGTAGCAACAGGGCTTCAGTACTTGGATATTCGACGGATACAAGCAGATCTTGTATTCGTTTATAAGATTTTACATGGCCAAATCGATTTACCCTTTGACCAATTTTTCTCTATCTGTCCTGCAAGTTCTACTCGTAGTCATGCATTACAACTTTCGGTTCCGACCGCACGAACCAATGTTAGACAGCAGGGATGTGAGGTGGGAAAAAAACACCGGAAAAAAACTGTTTTTTTCCGGAAAAAAACCGGTTTTTTTCCTAAGGGTCGGAAAAAACATAAATCGCGGAAAAAAACTCAAGCTAAAAATAGCTAATTTACGTCATTTTTCGTTTAAAAAATGGACTTTTGCTATGTATAATAGGCCATACTGACTCAAAACTGTTAGAAAAACAACAAAAAAGACCAAATTTGGCATGAAAAAACAAAAATGCAAACTGCTGTAAGAAAATTTGCATATAGCGTTATTTATGGAACCTGTCAGGCACTGTTTCATGCATGTTTCGTGATTTATATCAATGTAACACGTGTATTTCTGGTCTAACAAGACTGAGGAAGGCGCTAGAAAGCGTTAGGAATCATAAAACCAGCCTAGGATACTCAGAACTTGGGCTGGAGTTTTTTCCGCGATTTAGGAAAAAAACCGGAAAAAAACCGGAAAAAAACTGGAAAAAAACAGGCCGAGGTTTTTTTCGGAAAAATATACAACCCTGTTAGACAGTACTCATTTGCGTCTAGAGTTGTGCCGATATGGAACAGTCTCCCTAGCAGTGTGATACACTCTCGTTCTGCAACATGCTTTAAAGAGGCAGTCAGTCACCTAAATTTATCACGTTTTACTAACCGATAGGGCTGAGTTATAAAACAGCCTTGAGCTAACTCAGTCCTTCTTCCCTCGTTATTGAGATCTGCTCTGTAGAGTATTTGTGATACTGTATACTGTGCATTGTCTGGGAAGTAAACTTCTTCTTCTTCTAACCAATTGAGCAGATGTGCTGGCACAAGGGGTTATCGTGCAATTAATGCTATTCTGCTCTATTACTAGATAAGACTGGCTCTCGCATCTGTATCAAGAAGCTACGCCGGCACTGTAGCCGGCACGTGCAACGCCACTGTACACGCGATCGTGCGTTCATCCACTCTGGGGGGGCAAGTTTCTTGCCGCAAAGTGTTGGTCATCGGCACAAAGCCTAACACAGGCCACCTAAAGCTGGTGACAGCGAGTGGGGAAATGGGAACCGATAGGAGCTGCCTAAGCACCTAAAGCTAGAATAACAACCACACATGTGTTGGGACATATGGAAACGGGGACAGGTACCAATGAGATCCGCACAGACTGACACCAAGCATGTGTGCGAAAGAAGGCAGGATCGGCCCGCAGTGTGGCCTCCTGCAGGGGCTACGACGCCCCCATCTGGACAATCCGTCCATCCATCAAGAAGTTTACAATAAGCTGGTAATATCTGTCAGGCAATTACTGACTGTCTAAGTTGCAGCTGAACCCATCATGCAGCAGTGTCCAAGCAATCTGGTCTTCGATCCATTTCACAAGGAGTGCAAACCGACAGCTCTCCAATGCAAGTGTCTGCAGCTTGGCTATCGATATGTTGCATCGACACAGTCATGTGTTGACCGCTACCGAGTTCGCACGAGGCACAGTTGGTTCATAGTCTACAACAGATGTGTCAGTCATGCTGCTGACTACGGTATCACTGGCCTGGTCGGCAGGCTGGCTCATGTCAAGACAGCCGACATGGCGCTGGCAGTGACAGATGCCAGCAGATATCGGAGGCACTGGTGGCCTTACGATTACCATCGTGCTTGGATTGGTGTTTTCTTGACTTTATTTGATTTGCACTGAACTACATATTTTGCTGCAGGTTTGCGCAGTAAGCAGATTAATGCTAGTTCACTGGACGACTTTGGCTGGTGGTACGATGTGCACAACAGGAACGCTGTGACAAACTTGACTGATATTTCCTTTGTTCCCACGAATAGAATGACCTCAAAGCCTGGACATGATTGCATGTATTTTGAAGCTTTTAACAAACACGATTGGATAAACCATAGATGTGGTTTACCACTGTGGGCTGCTTGCGAAGTTATGTGTACGTGGCATATATGCGTTTTTTCTTTATAATATAGTGCATCCATTTTTCATTCTAGACAACAGTTGTGAAATTCTGAACCCGTGTGTGCCTCCGAAAGTTTGCTATGCAGAGAGCAACTTGGAAACCAGATGTTTTTGCCCAGCTGGAGCTCCAAACGATGACAACTGTGGAGTAGACTGTACTGGAAAGTCGGATGGCGTGTACTCTGTGGGAGTATGCAGCAAGTATTATTACAACTGCACCAGTGGTATGCATCGTTGAATCGAACCCAGATTTAGCTGCAAAAGTTTGCAGGTTCGCTCGCCATCAGTGAATGCCCAGCTGGCCAAGTTTTCGATATTTTTGATAACACTTGCAAGCAAACTTCATTGCCGTGCAAATGCATTGACCTGAACGGAAGGTACGTGATTTCTAGTGGCAGTTGTATGCTGCGCTCCAAGAAGAACGGAAACTGGTTGACCAACTTCAAAAATTGCCAAGCAGATGCTGCTGCTTTTGGCATAGATAAGGCGATTGGCCGACTTTCCCACGTGACCAACGATGAAGCAGCTGAGGCAGTTCTGGACGTGATTCCCTATTACTCATATGGCTCTACTTGCCACCATTGTGTATTCATAGGTAAAAATTGCGTTTCTTTAATATCTCCTCACCTTTGCGCAACTCAGGTCTGAGAGCAGTGAAGCCTGGCTTGAATATTTCAAGCATTGAGCAAAAATACAACTGGTGGCCACATCCCACCAATAGTTTGGCATCGGTTGCTGTGACAACAAAGCCCAACTTGCTGTCATCCATAATTTTGAACAGTAGGGACCGCGATTGCATAGAACATGCAGCTGGACATTATAACCACTGGTACAACCAACATTGTGCATACCACCGATATGGAGTTTGTGACATTCTTGGTAAGCTGAAGCTTGAGCAGAACAAAGCAGGAATGTCAATCAATTTCAGTCGATTCCTGCACAAATGAGACATGCCAAGTTCCGAAGCAGTGCATTGCCTCCGATACAGGCAAAACCGAGTGTGTGTGTCCAGAGGGCTCTCTCTTTGATGACGCCAACTGTGGCATGGACTGCAGTGGAAAAGCGGATGGAAACTATGAACTGGCCTATTGTTCCGATTCATATTATAGTTGTGCAGCAGGTAACTGACATCATGTCTCACGTAATCAGCTTGGACTTCCTCTGCAGGCAGTGCAACCCTTGAACACTGTCCAGATGAGTTGAAATTTGACATTTTCAACAGAAGCTGCAGTGAGAGTTCGATGCTGTGCAGATGTGAAGAATTAGGTGGCAAGGTGGTAAGCAGTACACGTTCTTGTCTGGTAGTGGATGAATCAAAAAATTGGTTCGACTCCTATGCTCTCTGCTCGCAGCGTGCCAAATCCGATCTCACCTATTTCGGACAGTTTGATAGAATTGCTGCCAGACCCATTCTGATCACAAACTACGAGCTACTCACTGCTTTTCTGGACTTGGGAAACAGCTACTGGTACAGAATAGGTAAGAACCGGAAGCACAATTTGCATGCATCCCAATGATTGAGGAATGAGAATTGTTCAAAACGGATACATGCCAAAGTTGAAAGAAAAGTTCGCGTGGTGGCCAAACCGCAACAACCCCAATTCTGCATACAGTACAGGGGACACGTCATTCATGGCCTTGGCGCCCTTATTGCACAATCATACATTCTATGACTGTGGAGTTACCCGCTCCTATGTGGACAACCGTCTGGTGAATGCTCCTTGCGGACAAACTGACAGGACAATGTGCCAATATTTCTGTAAGTCACATCAAATTTTTTTAGATAGTACTGCACTGTTTATTTAGATGACACATGTGCGCAAAACTCATGCCAACCTCCCAAGGAGTGTGAGCCCGACATCCCCAGCCATCGATGTGTATGTCCGGCTGGTGCATTAAATAGTTCGGATTGCGGGGTCAGTTGTGCAGGCAAGTCGGATGGCCCCCATGCTGTTGGCCACTGTACCAAACACTACTACGAGTGCAGTTCAGGTCCATATCTATTTGACCAACTACATATTGTGCTAGCCAGTTGCTTACAGGCGCTGCAAACTTGCGAACCTGCCCAGTAGGATTGACCTTTGACCCTATCAAAGCAGCCTGCACAAACAACACAGCAATTGCATGCCAGTGCTGGCAACTGGCTGGCTCCTTTTCATCCGAAACATACAGTTGCTTTGCAAGACAATGGACCGCTCGGAACTGGCACCATAACTATGAAGAGTGTCAAAAAATGGCAGATAACTTTGGCCACGGCTATATTGGAAGACTAGCGTTTACTGATTCAAGCAGCCAAGCAGCAATGGTTGTAGATCAAGCATCAGCCAGCAGCTTCTTTATAGGCAAGACCATTTATAAATACAGGGTCCATAAAAAGAACCCCGCAAATTTTTGACTGTAGCAACCGCTAATCTAAAGCAGGGCTGTTGGGTCTGTTTTTTTCCTCGGTTTTTTTCGGTTTTTTTCCGAGGGGCTCGAAAAAAAACTAAAATGCGGAAAAAACTCAAGCAAGTTTTTAAAGGAAATAGGCAAATAACTGGTTAAATTCGCTGCAAATACTTCGAATTTAAGTTAATAGAAGCCTTACAAGCATTTCCATGGCATAACTTAGCTGTTTATCGCAAAACATACAGGTGCCATTTTCAGGCAACTTTTATTATTGTATTTTTGGTGTTTTAAAATCAAATTACTACTCTAAAAGATGAAATTAGTGCATTTTGTAATAAGACTCACGCTATTTCGTTGAATTCTGCAATAAAAAGCGATTATTAAAATTTTTTTTCTGTCATCTCGGAAAATAACTTTCGGAAAAAAACCGAAAAAAACAGGAAAAAAACCGACTTGAGTTTTTTCCGGAAAACAAACAGCCCTGATCTAAACTGATTTGAATGAATCCGTTTTTAACTGAAAGATAATTATATTCTTGAAAGATTGATGTATTGTTAATTAAGATACTCTGCTTAGTTCTTTAGATATTTTCCCTCAAATTGAAAACAGAGATTTTGGCAATGAGCAAGAGTGGTTAAAAAGAACCCAGCAGATTTTACTTTTGCAACCATGAATCTCAACCGATTTGAATGCATCCGTTTTTTAATGAAAGTTTGAGAAATTCTTATAAGGTGGGTGAAGTTTTTATCAAGATATTCGCGAGAAAAGAGCGATTCCATTGCACTTCACAATTAAACAGATTCCTACCGCTGAGGGCTAACGAGACTTTACTGGTGACGTAAAACAACGAATGCAAACCATACATGTAACAGGTCATCCGCCGATGGGGGAGGGGGGTTGGGGGGTCTGGCGCCGGCCGGAGGGGGGGTCTGAGCCAAAATTTTGGGGGAGGGGGTGGGCACTAAAAAACGCTCAAAAATCGAAAAAATCGCAATTTTTTGGCTAAAAATTGCCAAAAATCGCTAATTTGGGCTGAAATACAGCTAAAAAGTGTTGTTTTGCAGGCGATTTTGGCAATTTTTGTGTGTGAAATTGTAAAAAATTGCAAAAATTTGCTCGAAAATTTACTTGCCAGAAAAATCGGAGGGGGTCGGTGAAATCGTCTCGGGGGGGGGGGGTCCCCATCCGGGGGGGTCTGGCCTAAGTCGGGTGGGGGCAGACCCCCCAGACCCCCCTGTTACATTTATGATGCAAACGAATGTTTAATACACGTCCAACAGAATAACAAGCAACTCAGATCAAGGGGAGGGCGTGGCCGTTTGTCCGACGAGTGCGCTTCCTTCCCCGCAAGTACTCAGTAAAATCAAGCTGTTGAATTAATTTTCTGAAGCGCGAAACCGTGGCTGCATTAACTATTTGGGCTGGTAAACTATTCCATAAGGGAACAACCCGATTTGAAAAGAAAAACTTCCTTATGTCTACAGAGTGTATGTCATCGGTAAAGCCTCCAATAGCCCTCAGCAGTTGTAGGAATCCGTTTTATTACGAGTATGACGCGCAACGGAATAATAAAAAATCTCTCTTGTTCATTGCCAAAATCACTGTTTTGACTTTGAGAGCGAATATCTCAGGAACTAAGCAGAGTGCACTAATAAAAATATCAGAATCTTTTAAGAATTTATTTATCTTTCATTTAAATATGATTCATTCAAATCGGTTGAGATTTACGGTTGCTACAGAGAAAAATCTGCAGGCTTGCTATTTTTGACGGACCCTGTACATGAGGTACATAAATGCTATCTTTATACCATGTCTCCGATCTGAAAAAACAGTGTTTTTGTGACTTGATATCTTTCAGGTGGACGGAGTAAGCCAGCTTTTCGCATGAACTCTACCAGCTATGAACAGTACGACTGGTGGCTTGACCCCGATAACCGAAACGCTATCTTCGGTCCAAACCTTGGCAATCTCAGCTTTGTCTACACAAAACGCATAAGTGATGGGCACCAAGACTGTATTTACTATGCAGCCAGCAAATACAATATGTGGGTAGACTATTCGTGTGGACGGATGCTTCAGGGCATTTGCGAAATATACTGTAAGCAATCAAGCAGGGATGGATATTTTTCCGAAAAGACCTCGGCCTGTTTTTTTCAGCATTTTTCGGTTTTTTCCTAAATCGCGGAAAAAACTCCAGCCCAAGTTCTGAGTGTCCTAGTCTGGTTTTATAATTCCTAACGCTTTCTAGGGCCTTCCTCAGTCTTTTAAGACCAGAAATACACGTGTTACATATTAATTACGAAACAGGCATGCAACAGAGACTGACAGGCTCCATCATATACGCTATATGCAAATTTTCTTACAACAGTTGGCATTTTTGTTTTATCGTTTTATCATGCCAAATTTGGTCTTTTCTGTTGTTTTTCTAACAGCTTTGAGTCACTATGACCTATTATGCATCGCAAAAGTCCATTTTTTAATAGAAAAATGACATAAATTAGCTATTTTTCGCTTGAGTTCTTCTGCGTAATTTATGCTTTTTTTCAACTTTTTTCTCATTGCTCGTTAAGATCTCCATAATATACACTAGCAGGCCTTAAAACTACAGTACAATGGAAGCATTTCTCTTAGCCAAAACTATTTATAGAAACGATTTTCACAATAGTAAAACAAAAAATAATTTTAAAAAGTTCCTACAAACTGTAAATCCCATTGCTTTTGATGAATTTCCTAGCCTCTGATTTTGGAAATGACTAAATCCATGGTGTTGTTAATGGGAAATTCAGTGTTTTTACTTTGTAAAACATTTTCAGCAAATACCGAATAAATACCGGTATATCGGTATTACCGGAATACCTACCCATACCGAACCGATTGCCAAAATTCCCATACCCAAACAATTGTACGGTGCTGTCTGCACTTTGGTCAGTAACTTAACTTGCAGACAACCAGTGCTCGACTGAAAAACAGTGTAGCGCTCCAAAGATATGCTATGGAGTGACAGGAATGGAGGCCGATTGTTTTTGTCCAGCTGGTTCGATCAATAACAATAGCTGTGGAGTTTCTTGTCAGCACAAAACTGATGGCTTGTATGCAGTGGGCGACTGCTCTGCTCATTACTATTCATGTGACAATGGTAACACTGAACTGAATGATGTTGCAGCTCTATTATTTATTCACTTTCAGCCAGTGCCACCCTTCACAAATGTGCTGAAAAGCAAGTGTTCGATCCGTTCCACAAACGCTGTGGCACTACTGCCTTGGCTTGCGAGTGCAAAAGAGTGGGCGGCAAGTTTGGCTCTGAATCGCAGTCCTGCATTCTCAGAGTGCTCACCTCCGTCAGTTGGATAAACGGATTCCAGCAGTGCAAACGAAACGCCTCCGGGCTCTTTTCCATCAGCCATATTGCCGGAAGATTGTCGGTGCTGCAAAGTACGGAGGAATCGGAAATAGACACAGATGTGAGCGAGCACCATAATCCGGACAGCATGTGGATTGGTAAGTTATTACAGTCAGGCACTTAACCTTTTGTTACACACCGCCCAAAAATTTGTATCGGAAATCCGCCGTCCACTATCGGAATTTCGATAATTTATCGGAACGAATACTTGTTTGGCGTGTAGTCCAAAAAATGGACAAAACCCTTCCCCGATTTTGGTATCGGTCCACTATTGGAACATTATTGGGGCCGGCCTCTCTGGTGTTTGCCCCCAACGCGTAATTGTGTTGCGTGCTTGGATTTGCTTGCATTTTGCTTAGGGAGCCTAAGTAAATGTCTGCTCCGCCCACCAATCCTCGCCCAGCCATCCAGAGATGGATCCAAACATTATTAAATGGGCTTCTAAAAACACCGCTTTCTCTAAAATATCAGCAGCGCAAACGCCTAATTCAGTTTCAAAAGCGTTTCAAAAGTAGTGTTTCCGAGTAAATTTGTTTTGAAATTGAAAAAAACTATTAAATTGCTTACTCAGCCTTCAGAAGAAAATAACTTACTAATTTGCTTGGTACCCAAATTCGGAAATTTTATTTCATACAAATTTGTTATTTTATATGAATTAAATATAAATTTGCTACAACCAATACTCAATTCCTGAGGAAACAGCTCAAAACCTGGGTCGTGCCAAATGCAACATGATTTGAACTTTCTTCAGATGGCGACAAATGTTCTACAAATTAGCATTTAAAGAGTTGATATCTGTGCTATAAGCATGAACCAGGTGGGGGGTCCCAAATTTCAAAAAGCTCCAAAACGCCTAGAAATGCGTTTTTAGCACGTTTTTTTCAGTAAGGACGCAAAAAATCGCTATTTTAAGCTGCCAAATAGCGTTTTAAAGCTAAAAACAAGCAAAAAATGACAAAAAGAGCTTCCAAAAACACCGATTTTTCTTAAATATCAGCAGTGGAAACGCCAAACTCGGTTTCCAAAGGCTTTTCAAGTGAATTTTAGGCTAAAAATTAGTGATTTCTGACCCAGTTTGTTAATACTGGAGCCACTACCACCACTTGTATTTTTTGGTCGGGGGAGGGGTCCCTTAACCTGTCTCGGGGGGGGGGGGGGGGAGAGGGGGGTTTGGCCTTTCCAGCCGGGGGGGTAACCCCCCCAAACCCCCCTAGTACATGTATGGCCAAACCTATCCAATAGCCAATGCTTCTGAATCAAAAGCATGGCTTCTGGGCTATTTTTCAGCTTCAAAACGCATTTGAAACAAAATTTTAACGCTAACTTTCGTAATTAATGCATTGTTTGACTGACAAACCGGTTTTCTTAGCATTTAATAATATTATTTCATAGTAAATATTGCGTTTTTAAGGCAATTTCTTCAAAGGGAAGTCGGTGTTTAAGGTATTTTTAATGCAGAAACAGAGTTTTTAGCGGTTTTTTCTGTCCAGATGCGGTTTCAAATGCCATTTTTACCGCAGAATCTCAAACAGGCCGCCAAAACCTACTTTGGATTTGGTCCCAAAGCCATAATTGGGTTCTGAAAAAGGCCCCTTCCGGAAAAACCCAACGACACGTCTGCGCAATACCTGTTAGCAGAGCAAGGCGGACATAGCATCACACAAATCACGCAGAGAACCAAAACAACGTCTCCAATTAGTGCCTCTTCGTGAAGTTAGGGCTCCAGCCTGGCTTTGTCTGACCAGCCAGATGCTACCCTGGTGGTGCGTTGGTAAGGCTTTGGTTTGGTGTGTATGTATCTCTAGCTAGTGACTAACAACAACAACAACAACAACAACAACGACAACGACACAGAGATATGGCTCACGGTACAACCACACTAAACTGGCCGGCCACAGCGTGTGCTGAGGCCAGGCCCGGCCGGCTCCCTGCCGCTGTGGTCCCCTCACAGCTTAGTCACCCTCACAGCCTACGACACATACACATACAGAAAAACAAACGGAAAACCCAATACCAAACAACAGTAGCCCTGACCACCGGCCGAAAACGCGTAATCTGGGGTGGGCGTGCACTAATTGAATTGGTTGTTGGAGTGTAAAATATTAATTATCAGGAGATCGAAAGCAGTCCATTGATACCAGCTTTGATCGTGTTTGTTACAAAGTTACAATTCATGTATCATGTGTCAGTTCTCGTGCCAACACAATTATGGTATTCCCTGTAATGGATAGAATGAAATCAAACAAGTTTCAGGACTGCAATCTAAGCCAGGTGGAAACTCAACAGCACTTGAGGACTACCAGTGGTGTTTGGACATAGAAAACGACAATGCCAATCGACCTCTGACCTATGTGGACGTGGAGCACTTATTTTCGAACCATTATTTCACAAAGCCGATGGAACGCTGTGCCATACATAACACCGCCTATCACAACAAACTCTATTCCAGACCCTGTGCCAACTATTACCCATTGTCTTGTCAGTATTTCTGTATGTTTTCTTTTTATGTTCTGTCTTCTCTACTTAAGATGTAAATATACGTTCAGACGATTATTGCCAGACGTCAAATCCCTGCACACCTCCTAAGGTCTGTGTGCCTGACTCCTACGCTTCTGCTGTATGCTTCTGTCCCCATGGTGCACACAATGACACGCTGTGTGGTGTAAACTGTACAGGGAAGCCCGACGGACTGTATGGGATTGGATCCTACTCGAGACATCTCTACAACTGCTCAGGAGGTACTTACTTTGCTACATATCACCTAGCTGTACAGGCCGTTGTAGGAGAAGCCAAAATACTTGAATGTCCAGAAGGGGAAGTGTTTCACCTGGGCTTCAATCTGTGCGCTCAGCATAATCTGGCCTCTAAATGCTGGCAGTTGGGCGGTAGACACGCATCCAAAACGGAGTCTTGCATTCTACTTCTGCAAACCAACTTAGCCTGGCATGACGCCCATACAAAGTGTATCAACATAAGCACAGATCAGTTTGGACCGAGCTACAAGAGCCATCTACTGCGTTTGATTCATTCTACCACCACTCATTACACTAATCAGTTGTACGTCATCGGGCATTCCAGCTGGATTGGTAGGTTTTCTTTCAGAGTTTTGTGGCCAGCATTGTGTTCAAGGAAAAATGCGAATGCTAGAGTTTGACTGCCTGCCAGTTGCAGGTTTACGTGCTAAGCAAGTTCCCACAAATTCAAGCGACGATTTTGAATGGATTATGGATGGGAACCAGACCGAGTCACTGAGCAATGACAGTTTCGCCAAAGCTCAACTAGAAGCACTGATCAGTAAAAATGGCCAAATCACTTCTGAGTGCATCAGATTCCTACCGGCTGCACAACAGTTTCTAACCTACCCCTGCAGCTACGGTCTTTATCCATTCTGTGAAATCAAGTGTACGCAGAATACATAAAAATCCGCCAGACAAGCCGATAGACGTTCTTTCTAGATGACTTCAAATTTACATTTGAACAAGTTTGTCAGGAGGGTAACCCATGCATGAACAATGGCACTTGCGTTGATCATCCTTACTCATACAGACGGTACAGTTGTCACTGTGCGCATGGATGGGCTGGCCACAATTGTTCCTTTAGATGTAAATCACAGGTGAGGCAACAGTGATAGTATAGTTATTATGTTGTAGATGTCTGTGAGAGAGAGGCGCCATGCAAGCATGGAGCTGCTTGCGTGAATGGCGAAGACCCTGCTAGCGACTACACCTGCAACTGTACATACGGCTATTTTGGCGTCAACTGCACTGACTTTAAAAGTAAGACAGACTATTAAATCTCGAATGGACACGAGCGAACGAACAAACGAATGAATGAACGAACAAACGAATGACCGACCGACCGACCGACCGACCGACCGACCGACCGACCGACCGACCGACCGACCGACCGACCGACCGACCGACCGACCGACCGACCGACCGACCGACCGACCGACCGACCGACCGACCGACCGACCGACCGACCGACCGACCGACCGACCGACCGACCGACCGACCGACCGACCGACCGACCGACCGACCGACCGACCGACCGACCGACCGACCGACCGACCGACCGACCGACCGACCAACAAATGGCGCCCTGTAATTATGCGGTTCTGCAAATATAGCTTGACACTTATCGGTTTAGAGCCGAAGTGTCCATCTTTCGCGGTCTACCAGTGCAATGGCTCGTTTTGTTTCTGCAAACTAAACGACACGACAAAGAGCCGACTGGGTAGTAAATGATTTGCACGCCCAAATCGGCGATCTGACACATACAGTTGTTTTACAGAGCACCGGTCAAGGTTTCTGAAGATAGCTGAACACATTCTCAGCAGGGAGGAAGGTACGGCGGCCAATCTGACCACGCATGATGTCAGCGCCTGCGCCATTGCATGTCACACACATGCTAACTGCTCCTTCTTTAGCTATTTGGCCTTTAGCCAGACTTGTAACTTGGCCATTAATATGCATTTTGTACAGCCTGTCATTGAAAGCTTTTCTTTCTATACCCGTTTGTATTAATAATCAAGCAGTTGTTGCTTTTGTGATGCGTTCTATGTAATCTGTGTAAATTTTCCTTTTTCGCGAGCGAGTTAGTTGAAGATTGTAAAATAAGTTTTGTCCCTTGTCGGGCATGTAACCCTTGATTGGAGTGCCTAACCGATTTATGGTTTTAAGCATGTAGACTTGCTTCATGATGTTTATCAATTGTTGAGTTGTCAAAAATGAGATATGTACATATTTTTTGCATATTTGCATATTTTATCACGGTGGCTAGAAATTGATAACTGGACGTTTTCCGCATTTTCGAGTTTGGTTGGAATGTCTATGCAATCTTTAGCGTTTATTAGGCATACCTATTTTACTGATACAGGCCTCATCTGGAAAAAACAAGAGGGAAACCACAGTTAGGCATGAAAGTTCAGCCCATTTCGTAATTTTTTGATAAAAATGGTTGACATCTCAGACTTTTGGCTAAATTTTTGTTTGCATGTTCAAATGTGTTCTCTCTAATGTTGTATACTTTGCCGTTTGGTAGACCTGTCCTAGTTTTACAAACTAAAAAATATTGAAATTGAAAAATCTCAGTTGAGATTTAGATTTCCATTCTTTGCGAGTTGAGTTTGGAGTCTCAAGCCATTCATCTCCATTCTGCAAGTGGAAAGAGACGCTTTGATCTTTGTAAAGTAAAGATTTGCAGTATAAACTTGCCTCAATAACAGTTAGTTTTTTATTTTAGACTTTTTATTTTTTAATTTGATGAAAAATTAGCAAAAAAACGTGGCGACTATACTAAACACAGAAATCCAGTCTGCTTGGCTGTTTTGTGATGTTCATTGTATCACATTAGTATTAGTATTTTTGTTAAGAGTTTGTTTTCGCCACGTCCCTTCGCCGAAAAGGGAGTACCCACCACACACCAAGTCGAAGAGCCCTAATTTTTGCCCAAATTTCCCAAAATATCGTCACAGGGAATCCTCTGTAAGCCCACTCGCTTAGACGTGTGAGCGGACTTCGATAAAACTACGTACCTCTTCGTGTCATCCACATTGCCTGTTAACGAAATAATACCATTGTATACGTTTAGTACTATTCCATACTTTGCAGTACGTCAACTTTTTGTTGTATTTTGTCTTAGTAATTGTCCCAAAATTGAGCACCAAATTTCTGGTAGACGAAAGCAAAAAATCCCAACCGAAGCGCAGTACCAGAGTTTTTTTTAATAAGACCGGGTCTTATAACCGGAAAATGCCTAAATTTGGGAGTCACATTTTTGCACCAGTTATAAATTTGTAGTTAGGTATAACCGGGTCTTGTACGCAAGTGTAAATCTATATTTTACAATTTATACTCGATGTTCTGCATGAAAAGCATGAAATACACTGGTTTCGATCTTTGCAGCAGCAACTGACTACGTTTAAGTCTGAATAGCTCGGTTTTAAACAAGTTTTGAAAACTTAGGCAACTTAGAAGCTCCAATATACTTACAGCAGCTATCTAAACTACTGTAATTTTAATAGTGGAATTTTATTTTAATTTAATATTAATATAATAGAACTAGCCGATTTTAATTTTAATTTAATATTAATATAATAGTCCCCTGTTAATTTTAATTTAGATTTAATATTAATACTATTGAATAACAATTTTAATAGTATTTTAATAGCATTTTAATAGTATGTGCTAAAATGCAGCCGAAAAGTTTTAGTCACACTTCAGCGAATTGGCAAAACAAAATCTTTTGCTTGAAGTTGTTAGTGTTAGTTGAAAATTTAATCAGATATGTAACTTAGAAGCATTATTCTGTGGAAATTTATAACCATTTTTTAAAATGACTTTGTCTGAACCTGGTTTTTAATTGTATTCGAACACAAGTAGCTATAGAAGAAACTATTGGTCCATAGTTAAAGAGAAATTTTTGAAAGGAAAGACTGTTAGTTTATAGGTTATTGACTAGATACAGGTCCTTTTGTCATTCATGCCTTAGTGAGAAAAGTTCCACTATTTCCAAGTGAAAACACATTCGAGATTCAGAGGTCAGTCAGAAGTCTTCAATTTTCATCATTTTCTGAGGTAAAAATATGTAACTCTTTGATTGTCAAACATGGTTTAACTATTAAAATGCTATTAAAATACTATTAAAAATAAATTTTAATATTCAGCCCCTGTGTGTATTTTTAATTTAATTTAATATAATAGTAGGGCCTATATTTTAATATTAATATAGATTTAATACTATTAAAATGGCACTATTAATAATAGTTTCATTTTAATACTAATATATTTAAATAACAGTAATCTAAACCTATTAAATCAAGAATTTTTCCAAAATTACACAGGTTTTAGAACGATTTTTGAACGACCTGAGTAAAAAACTCCATATTCATTAGTTATCTTGTAAAAAATATACACGAAAACACACCATTCTGAGCTTAGACCCGGGTCTTATAACTGGAAAATGCCCCCCACAGGCCCTGCTTTCTGAGCAGCTGCTAAGACCCGGGTCTTATAATCGGGAAAGAAACCCAGTTATAAGACCCGGGTCATATATTCGGGAAAGAAACCCAGTTATAAGACCCGGGTCATATATTCGGGAAAGAAACCCAGTTATAAGACCCGGGTCATATATTCGGGAAAGAAACCCAGTTATAAGACCCGGGTCATATATTCGGGAAAGAAACCCAGTTATAAGACCCGGGTCATATATTCGGGAAAGAAACCCAGTTATAAGACCCGGGTCATATATTCGGGAAAGAAACCCAGTTATAAGACCCGGGTCATATATTCGGGAAAGAAACCCAGTCATAAGACCCGGGTCATATATTCGGGAAAGAAACCCAGTTATAAGACCCGGGTCATATATTCGGGAAAGAAACCCAGTTATAAGACCCGGGTCATATATTCGGGAAAGAAACCCAGTTATAAGACCCGGGTCATATATTCGGGAAAGAAACCCAGTTATAAGACCCGGGTCATATATTCGGGAAAGAAACCCAGTTATAAGACCCGGGTCATATATTCGGGAAAGAAACCCAGTTATAAGACCCGGGTCATATATTCGGGAAAGAAACCCAGTTATAAGACCCGGGTCATATATTCGGGAAAGAAACCCAGTTATAAGACCCGGGTCATATATTCGGGAAAGAAACCCAGTTATAAGACCCGGGTCATATATTCGGGAAAGAAACCCAGTTATAAGACCCGGGTCATATATTCGGGAAAGAAACCCAGTTATAAGACCCGGGTCATATATTCGGGAAAGAAACCCAGTTATAAGACCCGGGTCATATATTCGGGAAAGAAACCCAGTTATAAGACCCGGGTCATATATTCGGGAAAGAAACCCAGTTATAAGACCCGGGTCATATATTCGGGAAAGAAACCCAGTTATAAGACCCGGGTCATATATTCGGGAAAGAAACCCAGTTATAAGACCCGGGTCATATATTCGGGAAAGAAACCCAGTTATAAGACCCGGGTCATATATTCGGGAAAGAAACCCAGTTATAAGACCCGGGTCATATATTCGGGAAAGAAACCCAGTTATAAGACCCGGGTCATATATTCGGGAAAGAAACCCAGTTATAAGACCCGGGTCATATATTCGGGAAAGAAACCCAGTTATAAGACCCGGGTCATATATTCGGGAAAGAAACCCAGTTATAAGACCCGGGTCATATATTCGGGAAAGAAACCCAGTCATAAGACCCGGGTCTTATAACCAGAGGGGTCTTATAGGTGGAAAACTCCAGTACCTTGTTTCCCTCGAGAGTTTCCTTGTTTTACACATTTTACATATCAAAAATGTCAATTTACGCCATACAGATAGACCTAGTTCGTAGTGACTACTAACTACAAACTAAAAGACCTGACTTTTGGGGAAATGGGACTCCAAATTAACTCTAACTACAAACTAAATCAGCTGACTACAAATTGACCACTAACTACATATTTTTTCGTCCCGAGTTTGTAGTCTCAAATCTTGAAATTTGCACGGTTGTTTACAGTTATTTTATAACTGTTTAAGCGAAAATTTTACAAAAGTCGCGAAAATTTTCCATTATTCACAGAAATTACAAACATTGCTTGGCATCTTAGTTAATTGATCATCAAATTTAGTTTAGTAGTTGTACTGTAGTTTTAAGTGCACACATAAATGACAACTCTTAGGTCCTCCAATGATTAAGGCTAGATTGTTCACCACCATGCATGTGACAGAGGGCCGTCTGCCCCCACCCGAAACAGCCAGACTTTCCAAACGGAGCCCCTGTAGACGATTTTTTCCGACCTCCCACTGATCTTTCTGGCAAGTCATTTTTTGAGTAAATTTTTGCAATTTTTTAGAATTTGAAATATGACAATTTAAAAAATCGCTTGTAAAATTAAATCTATTTTTAGCTGTGTTTGAGCCAAATTTGCGATTTTTTGCGATTTTCACAATTTTTGAGCCTTTTTAGTACCCAACCACCTTCCCCTAAACCGATGACGTCATTTTCGCACAGTCCCCACCCCAGGGACTACAAATTGACTACTAACCACTAACTACAAACTCGGATCGCTGGCTGAATTGACTACTATAACCACTAACTACAAACTATAATTTTGTTAGGAACTACACGTAGGTCTACATACAGACACACAAAATGTTGAAATCAAGGGCTTATTTTCGAAAAGATAAACCTAAAACAAACTCAGACTTATTTTTGGGAGTTTATTTTCGGAAATACCTGGTAAATGATTTATAAGTCTATTCTGTTTTTTTATGCTCTTCAGCTGGTAAACTGATAAATTTTGCTTCTATAAAATTGTAACTTTAGCCTTAGGGGCCGTCTATAAACGACGTCGTTCCAAAATCCCGATTTTTCGGACCCCCTCCCACCAAAATCGCCTTGCGTCGTTTCACGGGGACCGCTCCCCCTAAGGCGAGCGACGTCGTTTTTCGGTTTACCCCCCCCCCCCCGGATAAAAGTGCAGTACATACAGTACTATCATGTTATCTTGTTGCGATACTGCTCAATCAATAGAATAAATCCCTACAACCACCCTGCGAAGCGTTTCTGTATGTAAAAACCCTCTATCAAAAGCACCTTGACCGTCCTTTTCCTATCCTGGAGCATAGCATACATGGCAGTCTGTGGTTCAACCACACCTTGCTTGTTGTGTAAAAAATCTCTTTTAAACTGCGTGTACGCATTTGCGTATGTAATACACACCGCTTGAGCAAGCGTATTCACTCTTCTTATTCAGACCCGAAAGAAAACATTGACCTACCTACGTATTCTACTGGTTGCAGAACAATAAGTCTCTCTTTAGCTGAAAAGAAACAAATTGATTGACTCTAGTGACGCTGAAAATCTATTCTCTTCAGCAAATTTATTTTAATTACAGACGTAGGCGTGCAGGTGCATAGCTGAGAGGCCAATTAGGTACAAAATATTCATTAGAGAGGGGTCGGCTCGTCACATAGAGCACTAATTAAATAGAACATCCTTCTCATTACTGATTCATAGTGTGGAGAGCAATTTAACAAATGCGTCCCTTTCCATTAGCTCTAAACTCCAACGGCCGGCACAAAGCCTAGGCTGAACGCGAGAAATGATGCTGTTCATCTTTCTGCTTTGTCTCTACTTGTCTAGTTCGGCCGCTGTCGAAGAAAACGCTGTTGAAACGCTGGCAGAAGTATGTAAGTGCTCGCCGGCACTAATAATAATAAAGCAAACATCCACTGTATCGATTGAAACTGTTATTCTGAGTGGAGATTAGATGCGCTTGGTTTCCTATTTCCACGCTACGTCGGACACAGATACCACCAGACCTAAATTGAATTGCATAAAAGTACCGAGTTTTCCACAGATATGCCAATTTGAGCTTGTTATAGGTTTCGGCACTTTTTTTACTCTCTACGTTGAAACAGAAAATAAGCCATATCCATGGAAACTTTTTTCTGTCATAGAACAAGGGTAAATGTAATCGTTCAATGCCGTTTCTAAATGAATTGTGATCATATACAATACATGTAAATAGGTCAACCGCCGACCGGAGGGTCTGAGCTACTGTGGATCAGGTACACCTGTACCTGTACCTAATTATCAGGTAGATATTTGCAATACCCACCTGATACCTACCTGATACCTGATCGGGTACTTTCGATCTGTACCTACCTGATTTTGGGTATTTTTGGTCTGAAACAGGTACAGGTATCAGGTACAAACAAAAGGCATTAAATGGTAGTTTTAGGCAAATTTGTTAATCAAAAAGCTTGTTGGAAAGCTAATTCTTCAAACATTTTGCCGCCCTGGCCCAACCAAGCCTTTTCAAACTACAAAATTCGCTTTTGTACTCACAATGCTTTTCAAAGCAGGTTTTGAACGTTAATTTTCCAAATTTTCTCGCCCCTGTTTAACCATGGCGGAACAAAAAAGAAATCTCAAAAAGGTTACACTTCGTTTGCAAAATCCTGGCTAACCCACTGAGTAGAGGGACATACTGGTAAAAAGGGTTTACAAGAAGCTTTTCTCTGACTGGCAAAGATCAACACCGACCAGAGATGGATGTGCAAAGCGATTCAGCGCTCCTACAATAATTTTTAAAGTGTATTTTCAGCATTTTACAATGTATGCAGTTTCACGACGAAAAAATCTTAAAACGACCGTAACGAAACCGATTTTAGCTGCCTTTCAAGCCTAAATTGGTATTTTGAGCGATTTTTTGGCTAAAATCTGTATTGTAACTTTTTTAACAAAATACTACTGTTATTTTAATATTAATATATTAAAATAAAACTATTATTAATAGTGCCATTTTAATAGTATTAAATCTATATTAATATTAAAATAGAGGGCCTACTATTATATTAAATTAAATTAAAAATACAAAGAGGGACTGAATATTAAAATTTATTTTTAATAGTATTTTAATAGCATTTTAATAGTTTGACCTTGTTTGACAATGAAGGAGTTACCTACAATACTAGAATTTAAATCAGAATTTTACCTCAGAAAATGATAAAAAATTGTAGGTGTCTGGCAGCCCTTTTAAATCTCGAATCTTGGAAACTGTGGAACTTTTCTCAGTAATACGCATGAATGACAAAAGGACCTAAATCTACTGAATAAAACCTATGTAAACAGTCTTTTCCTGTCAAAAATGTCTCTATAACTACGTATGCATCAATATTTTCTTTCAAATTTTAATGCCTAGGTTCTGTTCGAATGCAATTTCGAATATCTTAACAGGTCATCTGCGGAAGGGGGACGGGGTTGGTGGGTCTGGCGCCGGCCGGGGTCTCAGAGCACAAATTCTTCGGAGGGGGTTGGGCACTAAAAAACGCTCAAAAATCGCAAAAAATCGCAATTTTTCGGCTAAAATCGTCAAGAATCGCTAATTTGGGCTGAAATACAGCTAAAAAGTGTTGTTTTACTGTCGATTTTGGCAATTTTTGTGTCTGAAATTGCAGAAAATCGGAAAAATTTGCTCAAAAAATTACTTGCCAGAAAAAATCGGAATGGGGGTCGGAAAAGTTGTCTCGAGGGTGAGGGATCCCCGTCTGGGGGGTCTGGCCTAACTCGAGTGGGGGGCAGACGCCCAGACTCCTCTGTTGTATGCTTAAAACCATGTACAGACAAAGTCATTTTAAAAAGAATGGTCATGATTTACAGAGAAAAATGCTTCTACTAAGTTGGATCTCTGATTAAATTTTCAACCTACACAAGCAATTTCAAGCAAAAGATGTTGTTTCACCAATTCGTTAAAGTGTGTCCAAAACTTTTTAAGTTCATTTTAGAATCTACTATTAAAATGCTATTAAAATACTATTAAAATTGTTATTTAATAGTATTAATATTAAATCTAAATTAAAACTAACAGGGGACTATTATATTAATATTAAATTAAAATTAAATTCGGCTAGTTCTATTATATTTAATATTAAATTAAAATTAAATTTCACTATTAAAATAACAGTACAAAATACCTGATACCTAATACCTGATACCTGTATTTTTGTGAATACCTACCTATACCTGATACCTGATTGGGTACTTTTCAAATACCTGTACCTGATACCTGATATTAGGTACATTCTCAATACCTGCCCACTGTAGTCTGAGCCCAACTAGGGGAAAGGGTTGGGTATTGTGGTAAAAACTCTAAAAAATCGTAATCTTTGGCTGAAAAAGCTAATTTGGGCTCAAATGCAGCTGAAAAATGTTCTTTTATAGACGATTTTTAGCATTTTTAGTGTCTGAAATTCTAAAAAATCGCAAAATTTGCTAAAAAAAATAACTTGCCAGAAAAATCGGAAGGGGATGGGAAAGAGGGAAAAACGGTCTTGGGGGGCAGGTCCCAGAGCGGGGTATCTAGACTAAGTCGGGTTGAAGGCATACCGCCCCCCCCGGACCACCTGTTACATGTACTGTATGATTCAGGGATGTGAGGTGTGTTTTTTCCGGTGCTTTTTCCTTATTTTTTTTCAAAAAAAAACTTGTTTTTCTTAAGAGTCGGAAAAAAGCATAAATTGCGCAGAAAAACTCAAGCGAAAAATAGCTAATTTATGTCAATTTTCAATTGAAAACTTGACTTTTGTGATGTATAACAGGCCAGAGTAGCTCAAAACTGTTAGAAAACCAACAGAAAAGACCAAAATTGGCATGATAAAACAAATAGACAAAGTGCTGTAAGAAAATTTGCATAAAGCTTTTATTAATGAGGCCTCTCAAACACTGTTTCATGCTTGTTTATTGGTTTTTATGTGCGTAACACGTGTATTTCTGTTCTGAAAAGACTCAGGAAGGGGCTAGAAAGCATTAGGAATCGCAAAATTTTAAGCCAGGATACACAGAACTTGAGCTGGAATTTGTTTCGGCGATTTTGGAAAAAACAGGTCAAGGTTTTTTTCGGAAAAATATCCATCCCTGGTGTGATTTTAACTTAAGCGTGCAAATAGCATTGCATTTTACATTCACTGTTTTGATCTGTCCCTCAATTACCTTCTTTGTCTTCTTCCTATTGTTTTTGCTTATTCTGGACTATTTTTTACAGCTTCAGACGGTAAAAAATTGGTGTTGCGTTTCTTAGCTTGGGCGGTTTTTAGTATTGTACTTTATCCCGCCGGCAACAATGCATGTTGTTACAAATGTGTGGTTCAGGTGTACCGGCAGTTGCCGACTCTGGGAAAGCGATTGGATTCGGTGTTCGTGAAGTCGTTTTGGCACCGATACCAGCAAATCAAGCGGAAACAACGACTCCGGAGAGCGATTGAGAAACTAGAAAACGCTGTTAGAGACTTTTCCATCTACTTATCTGACGCTTGAATTTGTTTTATGGATGGTCGGACTTCCTGGTTGCGTGGTTTCTTTCTTAAAGCAGAGCTTGTTGCGTTCAAAATGTAATAATAAATACTAATAACAATGATGATGTTGCGGCTGGGTGGGTCAAATCAGTTTAATAAAACGATGCTCTATCAATTCATTTATCAGTTCTATGCCTTCGGCTTATTTACGGAAAGGTAAGCCTAAAGTAAGCCCGCGTTGGTTTATTTTCGAAAAATAACCCGGCATGTGTCAGTCACTAGGATTACACTTACAGTATTTAAAGTGTGCGAACTGGTATTGGAGTGGATTTATTAGTGTTGATGAGCTTCTTCTTTTATAAAAATCCCATTTTAAGGCTTTTTTATGGCCGATTTCGAAAAACTTTTATTTTATTCAATGGAAATTTTTTTTCGGGAAATTATTGAATTTAGCCTCAAATATATATTAGCAGTGCAGCAGCTCTAGCTATTTTATGCCTAATCTAATAATATGTTAAGAAGTGTGTGAGCAATGCTGATAATGACAGGTAAAGCCCATGTGCGCATAGCTTGTAATCTCTGAACGTCACTCTGTCTTTTTTCATCTGGTGGGATATACAATTTGAACTACAGGGTGTCTCAAAAAAAATTATCACATTTCTTTTTACTGCCATTTCCGCAAATTTCGACAAAATAGGCTGAAATTTGGACCATAGGTGCCAAAACTCGGGGAATTTTATGTGTTAAAGTTTGGTGCACTAGACTTGACTCATTCCCGAGAAATTTCAAAAAAAGTGAAATTTGGTAATTTCAATAGTGAAAGCCGGTCTCCGAAAAAATGATCACATTTCTTGTTACTGCCATTTCCGCCAATTTTGACCAAATAGGCTGAAATTCGGACCATAGGTGCCAAAACTCGGGGAATTTTATGTGTTAAAGTTTGGTGCACTAGGCTTGACTCATTCCTGAGAAATTTCAAAAAAAGTGAAATTTGGTAATTTCAATAGTGAAAGTGGTCACGAAAAATGGAAACATTTCCTTTTCCTGTATCTTTTCTAATTTTTGTCGGAATTGGATGAAATTTGGAGTGTAAACGCAGAAGTTCAGGGTAATTCCTGTGTAAAAAGTTGACGCATGAACTCCAACGCTATCGTTAGAGTTCAGACGATAATGTAATGTAACGCTTTTTCGGTGACCGGCTTTCGCTATTGAAATTACCAAATTTCACTTTTTTTGAAAATTCTCGAGAATTAGTCAAGCCTAGTGCTCCAAACTTTAATACATAAAATTCCCCGAATTTTGGCATCTATGATCCAAATTTCAGCCTATTTGGTCAAAATTTACGGAAATGGCAGTGAAAAGAAATGTGATCATTTTTTCGGTGACCGGCTTTCACTATTGATTTAACAAATTTCACTTTCTTTGAAATTTCTCGGGAATGAGTCAAGCCTAGTGCACCAAACTTTAACACATAAAATTCCCCGAATTTTGGCACCTATAGTCCAAATTTCAGCCTATTTGGTCAAAATTTGCGGAAATGGCAGTAAAAAGAAATGTGATCATTTTTTTTGAGACACCCTGTAGGTTTATTGTCTCGACGCGAAAAATAAGACAACCGTAAGCTACGTAAACTACGCCGCCGATGGAAGGGGCTAAGCTGGCTAACAATTCTTCTATTTATTATTTTTATTCGTTGCTTCACTTCGGTCGGCGGCAGCAGTGCAGAGTAGGAGAGAGAAAGGAGTGGTTATGTAATAGGAGCAGTTAAACTTCATTTCATTGGATTCCTAAGGTAATACGTCGCCTTCCTAAAATACGTATTGTGCCTGGTTCTTGTTCATTTTTTATATGTTCGCTATCTTCGTCGATTTAAATTATTTACTCCAAAAACAATGGCGGAAAATAGCGCGGCTATTCTTAATGTCACGAAAACCGGCCCCAAACGTGTTTTATACAGTAGCTCATGTTCTGTTAATTTGAAATGGATTTGGATTCAAACGACGCTCTTTTCAGAGATTACAACCGTAAGTAGAATACGCTTTAGTTGATAGAGGGTATTCAAAAATTGCCAATGACGAATTTAGAGCCGCTGACTAAACTTGGCTAGTTCCATTTTTACCGTAGTGGTCATACGCTTTATGTTTACACTCGTTAAGCGAGTACAATCGGTCCCATAGGGATATACATGTATGGTACGGAGACTCAGTTCTGTGGCTTACCAAAAAGCGTGTTGTGTGTAGTGTAGGTTAGGTGAACGCGTTGCCATTGGGACGTAATTCAAAATAATTACAGAGCGGCATCAGCAGACATTGATCGAGGTCTAGACTTAAATCAAGCGACAATGATTGTTGGTTGGCTCAATACCTACTGCTTGACCGTCTTTCTAGTGGTCTGTGTTTATAGTTGTTGTTGGGCCGGGCCTGCCTTCCATCCACATCTCATTTCAGTACAGCTCTCTCCTCTAAGGCAGGGCAGGGCTGAGCATTCTGCCGAATATTTGGAAGTGTTATGGAGAAAACTTGACTCTAGAAAGAAGTACATCAGAAGTCTGATGTGGGGCTGATCTTGGTCGCTGCAAATTTGTCAGCATCGCGTAGTTAATAAGGCACATTTGTTTTGTCAGATAATCAATGAACAATAAACGATCCTTCTAATCCTGTAAAAATACTTGCCTGATGGACAAAAATCGATTTAAAGTGAAGCAAAGTTTTGTTCAAAGTAGCACACATGAAACAGATTCCTACAGCTAAGGGCTGACGTCACGCGGCTTTATTGGTGACACACACACACTCCGTGACTTCATCAGTAATGTCTCATTAGCCCCTGCAGTAGAAATCTGCTTTATTATGAAGTGCAATGGAATCGCTCTTGTTTATTGCCAAAGTCTGTTTTGAGTTTGAGTGTAAGTATCTCAGGAACTTAATCTTGATCTTGATCTTGATAATATTTTCGCCACTTTTTTCAATAATTTATCTATCTTTCATTTAAACAGGGTTCATTCGAATCGGTTGAGATTTACAGTTGCTACAGCAAAAAGTCTGCTGGGTTGTTTTTTTGGCAGATCCTGTACTCAACATTAGAAATGGCAAAAAATTAGTTTTATATGCATTTTATTTTAGATAATAAAAAGAAAGCAATTTGCTAGTGTGTAGCTCTAGGAAACCGGTCAGTTTAAAGAAATTATTTCATGGCACTATTCCAGTGGACCAAAGTCTGAATTGAGTGATTGACAGCCAAGCCATTTAGAAAGTGCTACTCGAATGGCAGAAGTATTCATCCGGCTTTAAAATAATCAATTGTTTACCCGAACAAAACGCATGAAGTGAACACATGCCAAGGTGATGCCATCTTTTGCGCTTTGCAGAAGTTTTCTATTTTCTACTCGCTGTTCCTAAAAATTAACTGGCACTAGGCTGATTTCTGAAACTTTTTAAAACATGTCATTAGATAACCAGTATCTCACCATTACGACATTATCAGTCCTCCCCTGTAGTTTAAGCATGAATAGGCACGTATATAGGTTGTCAGGCAGTACGACTAATAGATTAATGAAATTTGCGCAGCTCTTGTCGCTTGTGCGTTCCGATAGTCAAATGAACGATTACTGTCGACTGTTTTGCTTACTTCTTTCGCTGTCCACGCTGCCATCTAAGAAGGCGGCCGAAGTTGTAACAAAGTATACGGTCGTGCACCGCATTCCTGAACTTCGTCATGCTATCGATCGTTTGTTGGAGCAGCGTGCGATGCATCGACATCAGATGGACTTGGCTATGCGGGCTCTAAAGAGAGCGTTGCTGCGTTATTCCATCCACGCCAACTTCCTTGTTGAAAATGAAGACAGGCCTGGAAAAGATTTATAAATTTCCGTTCTATTTGGTTTCATCTGGACGCCGTAAAACTTCTAATAAAAGCACACGCTCCAATAGTAGCGCCCTTCGCTACTAGTTGAAACTTACTTCCGACCAGGGATGTGAGGTGGGAAAAAAACACCGGAAAAAAACTGTTTTTTTCCGAAAAAAAAACCGGTTTTTTTCCTAAGGGTCGGAAAAAAACATAAATCGCGGAAAAAAACTCAAGCTAAAATAGCTAATTTACGTCATTTTTCGTTTAAAAAATGGACTTTTGCTATGTATAATAGGCCATACTGTCTCAAAACTGTTAGAAAAACAACAAAAAAGACCAAATTTGGGATGAAAAAACAAAAATGCAAACTGCTGTAAGAAAATTTGCATATAGCGTTATTTATGGAACCTGTCAGGCACTGTTTCATGCCTGTTTCGTGATTTATATCAATGTAACACGTGTATTTCTGGTCTAACAAGACTGAGGAAGGCGCTAGAAAGCGTTAGGAATCATAAAACCAGCCTAGGATACTCAGAACTTGGGCTGGAGTTTTTTTCCGCGATTTAGGAAAAAAACCGGAAAAAAACCGGAAAAAAAACTGGAAAAAAACAGGCCGAGGTTTTTTTCGGAAAAATATACAACCCTGCTTCCGACATAAACACACAACTTTATTTCCTTGTCTCACTACTGGAACAGTAGCACCTCATGTACTTCTTACTCTTGTTCTATTACCGGAGTTTTCCACTTAGTATCCCAGGGGATATAACACGGAAAATCACGTTTCTCAGTTAAAACATTGCCGCCAGTTAATATCCCTGGGATATTAACTGGACAAAGCCGTGGGATATTAACTGGAAACGGCAAGGGATATTAACCGGAACAATGTTTTTTCATACATAAAGTATGCGCGTGTAAAGAAAATTATTACAAATTTGACATAAACATTGCCGCCAAGTAATATCCCATGGGATATAAAGCGGAATAAGGGTCCATGTAATATCCCAGTGGGTTATTAAGTGGGGTGGGATACTAAGTGGAAATCTCCGGTACCAGGAACTTAATAACTTATTATTCCAATATTGGAACTTGTAACACAGACAATAGGTTAATTAACTTTCTTCGAGACATCACTTACCTTTGAGGAAATAATAACCTCGAGGGTAAACTAGGTAATCTTTTGCAAGTTAAGAAAGTCTCCAACCAAATCGTGCCTCCGCACAAAGGGATAGTAGCGTATATATCAAGGGGTACCAGTAGTCACTCAGTTTTGTACTCAGAATGCCTTGCCTATATTTTTTGAAAGAAAGCATTAACCGAAGCGCTAAATTCCATTCATGCCAAAATGTATTTTAAGCCAAAAGTTGATTATTTATGAGTCTTTTTGTTAGTACTGCAGCCGTTACTAGGCAGGGAGATGAAAAACAAGATCCCTAATGGTGTACGGTACCTGGAGACAACTTAATCAAGTGAAGTAATGATTTAAACGAAGACGGCAAGATATTAAGCTGAGCTAATCTTTTGCTAACCTAACCTAACTTAAGTCTCAGAGAGAGGTACGTAGTCATCACTCAGTTAGCCGCTCCTCCATATACAGGGTGTCTCAAAAAAAATGATCATATTTTTTTACTGCCATTTCCGTAAATTTTGACCAAATAGGCTGAAATTTGGACCATAGGTGCCAAAACTCGGGCAATTTTATGTGTTAAAGTTTGGTGCACTAGGCTTGACTCAAAAAAATTGAAATTTGTTAAATCAATAGTGAAATACTGTTGCTAAGTAAATTTATTTTAAATATAATTAAATTATAATTTACTTACCACATGCCCAAAGAAATATAATTAAATTAAAATTTACTTACCATATCTGAGAGAAATTTAATTTAATTATAATTTACTTACCACATTTAATTAAATTAAGTACATTAAGTATATTTAAAATAGGCCTGAATTTGGCGGCTAACACCTTCAGCTTTGCTTCCAACTAAGCAACTGCTATAACAGTTATCAGAATGAAAACCAAGCGAGGGTATCGCAGGTTAAGTCAACAACAGACATGGACAAAGGGAGCTGAGGGCGAGGGGATTTACCCGCCTCAGGCTCTGACCTACTGCCCCTCAGGCTACCGCTACCCCCTTCAGGGTATTTTGGAAGCATATTTTGATAAAAGTATCACTAGGTTAGGTGTGGATGAGCTCAGACTAGCTTATTTCAACCTATTTAAACTGCTGTATATTTGTACTGCTCAATAGTGGTGCTGTAGGGGTATTTGTACCTATGGATACTCTGAACCAGAGTAGTGCAACCCTGCACATAAGGGATGTGTCTGCCGCCGATTGCAAACAACTGGCCGTTGAAATTGACCAGACAAAAGTCGAATCTGGCTTCTAGCATAGGTGAAAACGGCTCCCAAACATCCAGTTGCGTATTGTAGAGAGAGCACTGATTGTGGGCACAGCGACTGCTGATTCTGCCCCCGCAAGTCAGCACCGAATTATTCCAGCTGACAACAGCAAACGACTGATAGCAGTCTGGCGTTGGTGCATACATCAGCCATGTGTTCGTTTTCAACTGCAGACAGCTGAAGAGCAAGTGCTTCAGTGCGAAAGCGTAGAAAGTCAGTCTGCAAATGGTGCCGTTGAAGCCAAATGTCTGCTCGTACCGGCCTGCTGAAAAGTACATAGTCCCAGGTCTCGGCACCAATGAAAGTTGTTTACTCATACTGGCTAGTCATCGAAATTCAAAACATACCAAACAAACACACACAACAATCACACACTCATACACACAACCGCACACAGCAGCTCAATCAGACAAACCACTCACACTAAGGAATCACATTCTTTCATCCTGTATTCTGAAATAAAAAAGCTGCTTAGCGATTCCAAGGCGAGCTATGTGGTAACAAAGCTGCCAAAATTTTTTGTTTTTCAAATGGAATTCGACTGTTGATTGTTTTTAATATTCTAAAAGTTACCTCAATGCTAAAAAGTGCATTTTTCAACCCAGAGCTCTCTTGTAGGCTAGAAATGTTGGCTGTAAATTTTGGTGCAGTACAAAAACGAAAATTTTGTTGATTTTTCATCTTTCAATCTAAATTCCACCACAATGCTCCACCGTTCAGCCTATGTGTTTTCGAGCCTGGAGCATAGATTCTGCAAATCTTTTGCGGTAGTCAAATAACCTATCAAGATGTATTAGTCTTCCAACTTTGAGCCCAAAGTTTCATTGTTGGGGTCTGAATTCTAAGACTCGATCTGTTCAACACTGACTCTTAAACCAGTAAAGCCGATTTTTGCACAGCTAATCGAGTATTAGGGCTTTTCCCTCTCCCCACGTGAATGGAACAAAAGCACAGAATAGTACTAGGCAGTGTGCTGGTTGTAGGTAGATTGGTCCAGGAATTTCGGTTTGGGTCGTAGGCGTCACAACTTCTTGAGTCGCACACATACATGGATCCGTTAACAACCGTGTCTATCCCATCTGTCTTTCTGTGAAGGGGCTTTTTCAGCTTTCCACCCAACTTGCATTCAAATGACTGGGCATTTAGCAAAATCGTCTGTCGGCCCTTGCGCTTGTTTCTCATTGCAGAAATGACCACCGATCGATTGATCAGCGCTGCCACAATCATGTCGCCAGTCACTCTGACTGCCTTGCACAGAGGCCTGCTAGTTGGTGGGTTCGATTGAAACGGCGTAAACTCTTGCACTGTTAAATCGTAAGAAGCCCTCTTAGAAAAGGTTTTGCCACCGAAGATGATAATTTTTTCTTTCAGCAACTTGGCGCAAAGCTGCTTTAGTTTAGTTGCCGCTCAGCCCTCGGGATTTCAAAATTCAACACCCCTTCAGGCTCCATGGTTTTGCTAACAATTTGTTCTTTTTTTCTAAATCTAACGCACTAAATACAGACAAAATTATGTACAACGTTGCATTTTTGGTAAAACTAAAGCAGATTGCGCAAATCTGAAAAAACCTTTGATCTTTGGGATTGGGACGCACCAAGGATTAGTATGAGAATGGCTGGCAACGCCACTATCAGCATGCAGAGGACGAGAATCAGAGCGAGCACACATTTATGCGTCATTTCTCAACAAAACTCTACAAACAACAAACTCCGCTTGCTCTAAAAGTAGCACAGCGACAACTTGGCGCTTGATAAAGCTAATCTAATAAGAAAGATTAATGTGCAATAAGTGCAGGAAACGGTAATAGAATAACAGGTTCATTTTCGAAAAAGAAAAATTGCTATCTTTTAGACGCAGAAATTTTTTGCGTGTCTGGCCTGGCCATAGGAAAATGCAACCACGAAAACTTGTGGCAAATGCCACCGCTTAACAGCGGCAATCAAAGCGGCCGAAGAAATGGTAATCACGCAGGGAATTTTTTGCATTCACTTAAATTTTCAAAAAAACGTGATTGACTGTGACTGGCAAATTACGCGTTCCCTGTCTTCTTTCAGGTGGACTTTTCCGTTCTGATTGGACTTTTCCGTTCTGATTTTAGCCTTGACAGCACGCTAATAAGCGTCCAAAGCTAAACATAAAGATAAGAGAACCACATCTACATATTTTATCTTAGCTAACACGGCAGCAAGAAAACGGAAAAGAAGGGAAGAATGAAGTAGTTGTTTGGGAGGCAGGTTAAGAAAATCAAGAGAAACACAACTACTTTTTCTTATCTAACAGAGCAGCAAGCAAACGGAAAGGAAAATTTGGGATGTAAGTGAAGAAATTCAGGAAAAACGTACCTAATTCTATGTTAGCTACATTTAGTTAGCAGTTATAAAGTCGACAATTCCGCAGTCTTTTCCTCAACGCCCAGACTGAAAAGAAAGCGTGATTGACATGTGACTGGCCAATCACTTTTTTCCACTTTCATTTTCCAATCACATTTATGGCTAACAAACAGCCGCACACAAAGCGTGATTATGCGGGGAAACAAACATGTGCACAATCACGCTTTGAAATTAACATAATTTGCCCGCCAGAGTCACCCCTTGTACTACTCGTCCAGCTTTAAAATAATCAAGTGTTTACCCGAACAAAACGTACGAAATGAACACATGCCAAGGTGATGCCGTCTTTTGCGCTTTGCAGAAATTTTCTATTTTCTACTCGCTGTTCCTAAAAATTAACTGGCACTAGGCTGATTTCTGAAACTTTTTAAAACAAGCCATTAGATAACCAATATCTCCCATTACGACATTATCAGTCCTCTCCTGTAGTTTAAGCATGAATAGGCACGTATATAGGTTGTCAGGCAGTACGACTAATAGATTAATGAAATTTGCGCAGCTCTTGTCGCTTGTGCGTTCCGATAGTCAAATGAACGATTACTGTCGACTGTTTTGCTTACTTCTTTCGCTGTCCACGCTGCCATCTAAGAAGGCGGCCGAAGTTGCAACAAAGTATACGGTCGTGCACCGCATTCCTGAACTTCGTCATGCTATCGATCGTTTGTTGGAGCAGCGTGCGATGCATCGACATCAGATGGACTTGGCTATGCGGGCTCTAAAGAGAGCGTTGCTGCGTTATTCCATCCACGCCAACTTCCTTGTTGAAAATGAAGACAGGACTGGAAAAGATTTATAAATTCCGTTCTATTTGGTTTCATCTGGACGTCGTAAAACTTCTAATAAAAGCGCACGCTCCTATGTGGCGCCCTTCGCTAGTAGTTGAAACTAACTTCCGACATAAACTCAAAACTTACATTGTTGTATTACCTTGTCTCACTACTGGAGCAGTAGCACCTCACGTACTTCGTACTCTTGTTCTATTACCAGGCACTTATTATTCCGATATTGGAAATTGTAACTGAGACAATAAGTTCTCGTTTATTGACTTTCTTCGAGACATCACTTACCTTGAGGAAATAATTACCTCAAGGTAAACTAGGTACCGGAGTTTTCCACTTAGTATCCCAGGGGATATAACACGGAAAATCACGTTTCTCAGTACCGTTGTCAAGTAAATTACTAGTTTTGTAATTTACTTACTTTTTAATTTACTTGCACCTCCACAAAATAATTTACTTACTTTTTAATTTACTTTGACTGATTTATCAACAATTTAATTTTATTTTGATTTACTTTCAACTTCTAATTAAATTCTAATTTACTTTTCTATGCAAAAATTGACGAAAATACCACGAAATCACCAAATATCTGAGTATGGATTTCTAGTAAACTGATGGCACTATGAATCTAACTCCATCCTTTTGTTAAGCTTCATGTTTTTGGTAAAATCAGTTGTTCAGAAATGCATTATAACTATTTTTTTCTAGGAGAAAAGCAGCAGATGTAAAGCTTTGGCTAACACTGTAACTTATGAACAGACCGGGATTTGATGAAACAAAGGGGTTTTCTTTCATGCATCAGTGCATACATGTATCAGGGCGTCTGGGGGTCTGCCCCCAACCCGACTTAGGCCGGACCCCCCAGATGGGCCCCCCAAGACGATTTTCCCGACCCCATCCAATTTTCCTCGCAAGTAATTTGTTGAGCAAATTTTTGCCATTTTTTACAATTTCGGACACAAAAATAGCCAAAATAGCCTGCAAAACAGCACTTTTTAGCGAGAGCTAAGACTGCCACAGGTCGAATAGTCAATGAAGCAAATTACAAGTAAATTAGAAGTAAATTGAATGTAAATTTTTCAGGCTTTTCGATCTAATTTAATTTACTTTTTACTTGCTTCGCCATTTTCGTCAGAGATTTAATTTTAATTTTAATTTACTTGACAACGGTATTTCTCAGTGAAAACATTGCCGCCAGTTAATATCCCTGGGATATCAACTAGACAAAGCCATGGGATATTAACTGGAAACGGCATGGGACATTAACCGGAACAATGTTTTATCATACATACAGTATGCGTGTGTAAAAAAAATTATTACAAATTTGACATAAACATTGCCGCCAAGTAATATCCCATGGAAGCGGAATAAGGGTCCATGTAATATCTCAGTGGGTTATTAAGTGGGGTGGGATACTAAGTGGAAATCTCCGGTAATCTTTTGCAAGATAAGAAAGTCTCCAAACAAATCGTGCCTCCGCACAAAGGGATAGTAGCGTATGTATCAAGAGTTTTGTACTCAGAACGCCTTGCCCATTTCTTAAATGAAAGCATTAACGGAAACGATAAATTCCATTCATGCCAAAAGGCATTTAAAGCCAAAAGTTAATTATTTCTGAGCATACATGTAACAGCTCCGGGCCGCCGTTCCTGAAAGCCGTCCGCATCAACGCACAGCCGGCGGGCGCGACCTCTGGGCCAAAGAAGAATACGCGCCTCTAGTTTACGCCGCACCCGACGCAGCTTCCGACGCAAAAAAACTGACTATCCCAAACTAGCTGCCCAGTTGCAAGAGACCACATACGAAGGCGAACTGGCGGAAGAGAACACTCGGACACTCAAACACACACTCTCGAATGCTCCCGTTCAACCACACTCGTTGAAGCGGTCTGTGCAAGCCAATGTTGCTGTTGGTGCCAAAAAGTTCCGTAAATAACGTTTATAAGGTGGTGTTTTCCAGTCTAGTTGTTAAATGTGCCGTTTTCTTGTACCCAGCATAGACCTATTTTGTAGTGACTACTAACCACTAACCACTAACTACTAATTTTTGGGGTTTTATGACGTCATCAAGACTACAAATTGACTACGACTACATATGTTCCCTGTTCGTGTGTCGGCCGTCTCTGTCAGTGTCTATCGATCTGTTTGCATGTGGAGCACACTGCTCTTTGTCTCCATCAGCTGTCAATCATGTGGGAGGGGTGTTGGCTCCGCCCTATCATGTAGGTTTGTGCAACACACGGCCAAACGCGAGGAGAGCGCTGTGTTAAACTTTCCACTTTCTCTCCTCGTGCAACTGCCTTACGGTTGGCCTAGGATTTCTCTCTTGTGTGCCGCGCGTGTGTTAGCAGCAATTTACTGTTAAGCTAGCAGTGTTTCTTCTACTGTGCCAGACGAAACAAAATCAATGCAAAACGAACAATTGCAGTAATGCACGGCAAAAGTGGTACATGGTAGTATGGATTATTTTTAGCACTCTGTCTTTTGTGGGGTCGTTGATTGCTTGCAGATAGATAGGTAGGTAAACATCCCATTTCGTGCCCGTCTGAATTCATCGCAACGTTTGAGGGACTAATTGTTTTAATACTGTAGGTAGTAGGTTCCATTTTCTGTCTCTCATTCATTCATTGCATATACTGTAAATCAATCCAGTATAGAAGCGAAGCAAAACAAGAATCGTAATCCTGGCGCAGAAAGAAGTGCAAAACCTTGCGCCCATCGGGCCTTTGCGTCGTTCGTAATTTTCTTCTTTTTGTGCACGCGCTTGCGGCGTAAACTGGAGGCGTGTATTCTTCTTTGGCCCAGAGGCCGCGCCCGCCGGCTGTGCGTTAATGCGGACGGCTTTCAGGAACGGCCTCCGGGCCGACCTGGGGGAGGGGGGAGGGGGGTTTTCCTCAGATGGGGGGTCGAGGGGGGGTTTCGTCCAGAGGTGGGCTCCAAAATTTCAAAAAGCTCCAGAACGCCTGGAAATGCGTTTTTAGCACGTTTTTTTCAGTAAGGATGCTAAAAATCGCAATTTTATGCTGCCAAATAGCTTTTTAGAGCTAAAAACAAGCAAAAAATGACAAAAAGGGCTTCCAAAAACACCGATTTCTCTTAAATATCAGCAGTGGAAGCGCCAAATTCGGTTTCCAAAGGCTTTTCAAGTGAATTTTAGGCTAAAAATTAGTGATTTCTGACCCAGTTTGTTAATACTGGAGCCACCGCTAGTACTTGTATTTTTTGGTCGGGGGGAGGGTCCCTCAACCTGTCTCGGGGGGGTGGGGGGGTGAGGGGGGGGTTTGGCCGTTTCAGCTGGGGGGAGTAACCCCCAAACCCCCCTAGTACATGTATGTTTCTGAGCCAGTTTGTTAGTACTGCAACGGCTACTAGGCAGGGAGATGAAAGGCAAGATCCCTAATGGTGTACGGTACCTGGAGACAACTTAATCAAGTGAAGTAATGATTTAAACGAAGACGGTAAGATATTAAGCTGAGCTAATCTTTTGCTAACCTAAGTCTCAGAGAGAAGTACGTAGTCATCACTCAGTTAGCCGCTCCTCCATATACCTACGTATTGTATATACTTTGTAACTCCTTAAGTCCGTTAGAATCAGGGAAATAACATAACCACGTATTCTAATATTACCTACCAATTTGGTTGATACCTCAGGTGGTAAACTGGACCCAACTGGTACCACTTCAAGTTTAACCGGCACCACGGGTACCATTTGCATTATGTTGTTATTTCCCTATCCTCCATAAATGGGCGGTAACAAACAGAGCTTTTCACGTATTTATAGGGATGTCCTATTTACAGAGATTCTTAATAATGCTTAACAGCAATACAGAAGAGTGGAAATATTTCGATAGGGCTAATTGAAGCCCAAACCAATAAAAATAATAAAAGACATTAATAGAAATAGAATCTTGTTCTGGGAATGGACAATATACCCACCTATCTACAGCTGTTACTGTTGTTTCGTATTGAATTTTCCGTTTGTGTATGTGTGTATACACAACAGTCACACATTTACCTTCAATAGTGTATGGTAATGTATGTATACACATTCAACAAAACCATGTGTATTTTGTGTATATTTGTGTGTGTATTGTACTGAAAATGCAAATTTTTTGGTAGATTTTCAGTCAGAAATACTAGGAAAATCAAATCTCTCAATGTCTGCTGCTTGAAACCTTCGATATCCCTTGATACCGACCTATGACTACTGTAATTTTAATAGTGAAATTTTATTTTAATTTAATATTAATATAATAGAACTAGCCGATTTTAATTTTAATTTAATATTAATATAATAGTTCCCTGTTAATTTTAATTTAGATTTAATATTAATACTATTAAATAACAATTTTAATAGTATTTTAATAGCATTTTAATAGTATATTCTAAAATGCAGTCGATAAGTTTTGGTCACACTTCAGTGAACTGGCAAAACAACACCTTTTGCTTGAAGTTGTTAGTGTTAGTTGAAAATTTAATCAGAGATGCAACTTTTAGCATTTTTTTGTGGAAATTTATAACCATTTTTAGATGACTTTGTCTGAACCTGGTTTTAAATTGCATTCGAACACAAGCAGCTATAGAAAAAACGATTGCGTAGTTTTTTGCATTAGTAGAAATTTTTGAATGGAAAGACTGTTACATAGGTTGTTGACTAGATTCAGGTCCTTTTGTCATTCATGCCTATTAGTGAGAAATGTTCCACTATTTCCAAATGAAAACACAGTCGAGATTCAGAGGGCAGTGCAGTCAGAAATCTTCAATTTTCATGATTTTCTGAGGTAAAATTATGTAATCCTTGATTGTCAAACATGGTCAAACTATTAAAATGCTATTAAAATACTATTAAAAATATATTTTAATATTCAGCCCCTTTGTGTATTTTTAATTTAATTTAATATAACAGTAGAGCCTCTATTTTAATATTAATATAGATTTAATACTATTAAAATGGCACTATTAATAATAGTTTCATTTTAATATTAATATATTTAAATAACAGTACCTATGACATGCTATGTCCTGTCCTCGCGAAAAAAACGAGACATGAGTGAGATATGCATGCCATCAAGGTGGCATGTCTCTTTTAATGAGACAATTTTGATATGGCACGTGAGACGTCAATTATTTGGTGATGTCCAACTCAAGCATTCTTTCATATTAGAATAAACAATTTCAGGCAGATAGTACTCCAGACCTGGGCTATCAGATGAGCATGAGAAAAGGGTGTATTGCAAACAATTTTTTTCGGGGACATCAAGCCATGTCTCCTTGGTCTTGTGACATACCTGAAAATATGAAAGGAGTTGCGATTTATGGTATATCTGTAGTTTTTTTGGTGTTTTGAGTGAATTTGTTTCTACTAGCGCCTTAATTTTATGTTTACATCGATGAAAATATTATAACCATGGGTATGGGTGTTTCAAGTGACATTGTATTTCTGTCTAGGTCATCAGTGATCATCGGCGTCTGTTCTTTCATTCGGCGGCGACGCTGCCACTGACCAGTCCTTGACGCAGTGTTGGGCTTAAGAATAGGCTTCTGTCTGGCTGGTGTGTGACTCTTGAGAACAGTCAGTCGTCTCTATTATCAATATTTTATCCAAGTCCTGATTATGATCGAATGTCTGTGTACATGTCTCGCCCTATGTCTCTCCAACTTTTCACCTTCAAGTATGTCTCAATCTAAGTCTCACCCAAAAAACATGTCCATCCCCTATGTCTCTGAAAAACATGTCACAATCCATTTACGTCTCACACATGTCTCACTTGCTGAGACATGCACTGGAGCAAAAGCTCCATGGTCTGCATCAAGGGGATATCTTTGAAATCGAGTTACTTAGGCCATTTGAAGGCTTTATCAGGATATCTACTGTTTATTACTGCATCAAAAACATCGAAATTTTACCGACTTTTGCTAATCAAATACACATACACAAAAACACACAATTTGAGTACTGTTAGTAACAACAGTACTGTATGTATACCATGTGGAGAAACTGGCTGACTGAGTTTTTGACCAATTACAGTCGAACGGAAATGCGCTGGTTTACAGCAGTTCTGCTCTTTCTTTTCTTGACCAGTGGTCAACAGTGGACACTGGCCGGTGCCGGTGGCGAAGAAGCCGAGTTAGCCAAGAAATCGTCACATCTGAGCGAAGCCATGGATTACTTAACCAGATACAACGCCCAGCGACGTCGCTGGGCTAAAGTGATGCGCGAATTAGAAGATGTGATAGGACAGTACTCGCTGCACGGCCAGGGCCTGTTCCAATATCGATGAGACTATAAAGTTTAGCAGTTGCTCTCTGGTCCGATCGGTTGGCTACATTCAGCAGACGCTGAAATTGAAAGTTTCACCTAGAACACTGAAAGCACACACTTGTACAATCAGTCAAACCACAGGGAAAACGACTCTTTATAGACGGTTAAACGCGATCCTTAACGCGTGTTAACAAATCGTATAACAAGATCGCGTTTAACGTATCATCAACGATGTGCTAACGCGCCACGGCGCCTTTCACTGCTGATAACTTAAACGCGATTTGCTAACTTGAACCTGACACCTGGGTACTCATGAAAAATGCACTTGAACCTGACTGAACCTGAGCTTTAAATTGAATAATAGAGATACCTGACTGAACCTGTACTACTTGAAATGTTGGAGCACCTACATGGTACCACCAACTGTACGCTAAAGTCATTTGCAGCAAGGGCAGCTCAGCTGAAATCGATTTCAAAGAATGGCTGGTCCTTAATAGATGCTGTCTCAACAGATGATTTGAAGCTGAAATAGATTATTTCAAACTGAAGCAGTTTATTTCAAACCGAAACAGGTTCTTACTCCGCCTAGAACGCTTCAGACTTCAGAGAGCTCTCCTTCCTATTTCTTGAACTTCGCAAGCTTTTTCATCATGATTAGTGTTTTTATGCGTTCAGAATCCAAACAAGTAAAATAGGCAAATGAGTGACTAAAGCATTGCAAACTTTTTACTATCCACTTTTTTTTGTTCCTGCATGTTCGCTTCTCTTCTTCGAACCATGGTATTGGATGGAGACTGATATGTATATAGCTAGACAGAGATGTCTTTTCTGCGTGCGTGCGTGCGTGCGTGCGTGCGTGCGTGCGTGCGTGCGTGCGTGCGTGCGTGCGTGCGTGCGTGCGTGCGTGCGTGCGTGCGTGCGTGCGTGCGTGCGTGCGTGCGTGCGTGCGTGCGTGCGTGCGTGCGTGCGTGCGTGCGTGCGTGCGTGCGTGCGTGCGTGCGTGCGTTTTACAGACGACTGATGCGCTAAAATCACGTTCTTTTCAGTTGCACCTTGAAAAGGATGTTATAATAAATAGGTCACCTACCCACTTTCTCTGCTTTCGCTCTTGGGGAATCACTTCTTGAATCTTGCCCAGATGCTTTCGAACCTGCAGCAACATATTTGCTTAACATCTATAGTTTATATTGTGCTCAATATCTTACTGATTGCAAAAGTAGATCAGCTTCAGCTATCTTACACCAATCTTGCTCTATTATAAGAAGATCTCTATCCTGAAAGAAAAATTGAACATCACCGTTTTCTTTTCAGTGTGCATCTGCATATGTACCACACTGAGTAGTAGAAGAGCCCTGCCCTGCCGGGAAAGGTAAAATCGCCCCAAAAATCATACAACTTAGTTTGTACGGCAGACAATAATTTGATATCGGATTTTGCTTACAGAGCCGGCACAATTGGTGTAGTGGTTTAGGCCGTATAGCCACTGTGCGCGGCGCTGAACCTCTCGGCGCCGCAAGTTTCTTGCCGCAGAGTTGGTTGTCGGCACAAAGCCACCCAGGCTACCGAAATCTGGTGACAGCGAACAGGCAAAATGGGAACCGACGGGATCTGCCGTTGCACCGAAGCCGCTTCACAAGGCCTGCCAGATCGGATCGGATCGGTTTGCTTACAGGTTGTCCAAAAAACGGAATTTATTTCCAGCTTTAGTTTGAGCAGACGGATCTTTTAGGTTTTGGTCTCAGTCTTGGTCTAGTCGCGGGTAAAAGTGAACCGCTGAGCCGGGTCGGGTAGTGTAACAGTCTAACAGAGCAAGTTCGCATTCTGCAACTGCCTTCTGTTTTCAGTTTATCAATACTTAATTATTATTTTTTATTTGGCTGGCCTTTGCTTTAAATTCGAACTGGAAAGTGTCTGCTAAGTTTGGAGAAAGCTCAAAGTGACTCCAGTAACTAAACTATTATTCAAGAGGTGAATGCTAGAAAGCAGAGAACAGTCACACTTCCAGCTATTCTCTCAACTACTGTATGTTGATTGGGTATATCGAAGCCATACCGAAAGATGGGTATTTTGAATACCTAGCCAATAAATAAATACCTACCGATTTTCAGCAAATACCGAATAAATACCGGTATACCGGCATTTTTGCGAATACCAACCCATACCGAACCGATTTTTGAAAATTCCATACCCAAACAACAGTACTCTCAACCGATGTGAAGCCTCTTAGAAAATGCTGCATCACTGGTAGACTTGGGTTTTGGTTGGTGCCTCTTCTTCAATTATAGTCTTCAACTTTTGAATAATGGTTAATGAAGTCACTTTGAGCTGTATCCAAACTTAGCATACACTTTCAATTCCGAATTTGAGGTACAATCCATGATTGGAGACTGAAAAGCTGAGAAACAGAAGTAAATTGCGGGGTGCGCACTCTTTAGACTCTTACAGTACCCGGCTCAGTGGTCTATTTTTGGCCGACGACCAACCAACCGATCGGCCATGGTGTGCTCTATCAGATGAGACCAAAAGCTAAAAGATCGGTCTGCTCAAACTAAAGCTGGAACAACCAGTCAGTATGTCAGAAGAAAGAAGTTAATAGTTGCACCGAGGGTGCCTCCTACATACTATAATTGCTAGTGTTTTCCTGCAGTGACGAACGTTGGCCAAGAACACCTTGTCCTCTGCATTTTCTTCAGAGTCTCCAATTTCACTCAGATGGAGATGGTAATGCCCGACAAACTTCTTTCTGCCACACTTTTCACTCGCCAAAACCATCGCAGCCGCCACACAGCCGCACAGATAAAATGCAAACACTCCTGACATGGTGGATATAGAGAGAGGCTTGGCATCGGTTGTTTTCTCTGTCTGTAAACAATATCCCGGTGACAAATACTTCTTAATTGTCATTGTCAACCGAGATCGGGCGGCCATCAGGCAGACATGTATAGTTGGGGGTCGGCGGAATCGGCCGATATGGTGTGCGTTGGACATCCCTATGGCCCCAAAGTAAAACCCTAAAACAGTTCCGCCCAACTCCCTCTGGGTACCCAGCAATGGCCATCCATGGTTCTCTATGATTAAGGCCATTTTCCATAGTAAAACTCCAAAACACCCCCCACGGAAATGACCTTTTCTCTGGGGGGCGAGCAAACTCAGACCCGTGCTATGCAGCGTTCGAAAGCTCACATCATGGGCTTTCAGAATCTGTAATAAAATTTATGGTGATTTTTGTTGTTTCAAAAATAATCGATCCCGAAGTATCCATTAATCACGATTTTATCAGTTTTCAGCAGCCAAATAAAATGGTTTGGCATGAAAATTTGATGAGCATACTAGGTTTTCTGACACGGCAAATTCAATGGCGTGATCCATTTGTGCATAGGACCATGTGATCAATCGATAGCCAGCAATGGCCATCCGTGGTTCTCTCTGATGAGGGCCATTTTCCGTAGTAAAACTCCAAAACACCCCTCACGGAAATGAACGTTTCTCTGGGGGGCGAGCAAACTCAGACCCGTGCTATGCAGCGTTCGAAAGCTCACATCATGGGCTTTCAGAATCTGCAATAAAATTTATGGTGATTTTTGTTGTTTCAAAAATAATCGATCCCGAAATATCGATTTATCACGATTTTATCAGTTTTCAGCACCTCACTAAATCAGCTAAGAAGGAAAATGGGATTACCAAATTGGGGGTTTTCTGCTACGCCAAATTCATTCGCGACATCAATTTACAGCTATGATCACGTGATCAATCGATAATCGATATTTGATCAATTATCGAATTTTTGCTGTGCAAATGATCGAACTACACAGGCTAATAATGTTAGTGGTTTTCTAGCATGCCAATTTCAACCATGATATCGTTCTAGAGCTACCAACGCGTTTTAATTCGATAATCAATATCGATTGATTATCGATTTTTGCTGTGCAGATATTCCAACTACACAGGCTAATAATGTTAGTGGTTTTCTTGCATGCCGATTAACCATGATATCGTTCTAGAGCTACCATCGCGTTTTAATTCGATAATAAATATCGATTGTTTATCGATTTTTTGCTGTGCAGATATTCCAACTACACAGGCTAATAATGTCAGTGGTTTTCTAGCATGCCGATTTCAACTATGGTATCGTTCTCGAGCTACCATCGCGTTTTAATTCGATAATCAATATCGATTGATCACATGATCCTATGCACAAATGGATTACGCCATTGAATTTGCCGTGTCAGAAAACCTAGTATGCTCATCAAATTTTCATGCCAAACCATTTTATTTGGCTGCTGAAAACTGATAAAATCGTGATAAATCGATACTTCGGGATCGATTATTTTTGAAACAACAAAAATCACCATAAATTTTATTACAGATTCTGAAAGCCCATGATGTGAGCTTTCGAACGCTGCATAGCACGGGTCTGAGTTTGCTCGCCCTCCAGAGAAACGTTCATTTCCGTGAGGGGTGTTTTGGAGTTTTACTACGGAAAATGGCCCTCATCTCATCAGAGAGAACCATGGATGGCCATTGCTGGCTATCGATTGATCACATGGTCCTATGCACAAATGGATCACGCCATTGAATTTGCCGTGTCAGAAAACCTAGTATGCTCATCAAATTTTCATGCCAAACCACTTTATTTGGCTGCTGAAAACTGACAAAATCGTGATTACTGGATACTTCGAGAACGATTATTTTTGAAACAACAAAAATCACCATAAATTTTATTACAGATTCTGAAAGCCCATGATGTGAGCTTTCGAACGCTGCATAGCACGGGTCTGAGTTTGCTCGCCCCCCAGAGAAAAGGTCATTTCCGTGGGGGTGTTTTGGAGTTTTACTATGGAAAATGGCCTTCATCATAGAGAACCATGGATGGCCATTGCTGGGTACCCAGAGGGAGTTGGGCGGAACTGTTTTAGGGTTTTACTTTGGGGCCATAGGGATGTCCAATGCACACCATATTGGCCGATTCTGCCGACCCCCCACTATACATGTCTGCCCGATCTCGGTTGGCAATGACAATTAAAATAAACTAGTAGAAATATGGCCATTCATGCATTTAACTGATTTGTTTTAGCCTCTCCGTCCGATCTTTCAGGCAAGTACTGTAGTTCTTCAAGCAAATTTTTAATTTTTGCGTTTTTTGACAATCTTTAGCGGATCTAGTGGAAAAATTGCGATCTTTTCGATTTTTGAGCGTTTTTAGTACCCAACCACTCCCTAGGATTTGTGCTCAAACTCCCGACCGACGCTAGACCCCCTAAAAATTCCCCTTCCCCTTTTACAAAACTTTTACGATAGTTGGCCGAACCTTCATTCATTCCAATTGACTTAGGTGGTGGGCGAGACGGAAGCCAGTCCTCATGTGATTAGGCACTAACTTCAGGCTAATTAATCAGTCGGCTAGTAGGTACGTCATCAGGTGATAATCACCCACTTTTCTCTATAGTTTAACGCATTAACGCAAAGGTTAACGAAAGGCCGGAGCCCTTTTCAAATTCACCTGCCTTTCCAATAAAGCAAAGCCGGTATGGTCAGTCTGTGTGTGGCAGTGTTAATGACGCTGAGTCTGTTAGTGTCCACTCAGCTGATAGACGAGCGACATGTAGGTGTACAGCTGGCCAGGTCGCTTGAAAATGCCAGCAGATTCTCGGAAAAGATTCGCCGGCAACGAGAGGTATGGAAGAAGACGATGAACCAGTTGATGAAAGAGCTGCGAGCTTACTCGATTCACGGTGACTTCATGACTCTCAAATAAACTGAATCTTGTGCTTGCTGAGTGTCGAGTTGCTGTCTCTCATCCTTTTGCAAATGACCGGATTTCAAACATATCGGAAACTTTCTGGCTTTCCGACATGTTCACGGCCTACGTTTCCGATACGTTCGGTCTGGCTTTCCGATATGTTGTTTTCAGATAGTCTTGGTTTGTGCGGTAAACTGGCATACTGAAAGTTATTTTGAACCATTTTGACTGCAAGCGTTCGCCGAACATCTAAAACAACAAATCTTGAGTTTGCAACTAGTTGAAAACGCGTTCCTGAGGGGCCTGAAACAGCTTTCCGATAGGTTCACCTTCATTTTTTTGCTTTCCGATAGGTTGGCCAACTACGCCATATGGCGTTGGTATATATATCTGTTTGTCTCACGGGGTGGCCAGATATGGCCACCCAGATATTCTTGTAGAATCCATATCATAATCATATTTTTCGCAGTCATATTATTAAAATATGAGTGCGGCTTGAAAAAATATGATATGATAATATTTGGCCGTGCCGTCGCTTGCGTAGAGGCACTGCGCTCCGCCGTTTACGATACGACTACAAGTGGAGTGGAGTGCAGTATTTAGTATTTATTAGAAAGCTCCAGAGGCTTGTTAGGCCCCAAGGAACAAACGTCCCTAAGTGGGGCAGATAAATCATAGCAGAACGGCTTGAGAGTGCCTGCTGGTCAGTTCAGTAGAGCATATCAACAGCATACGTAAAACTCGCAACATAGTCCGTCCGTCCGTCTGTCCATCTGTCCGTCCGTCCGTCCGTCCATCCGTCCGTCCGTCCATCTGTCCGTCCGTCCGTCCGTCTGTCCGTCCGTCCGTCCGTCCGTCCATCCGTCCCTCCGTCTGTCCGTCCGTCCGTCCGTCCGTCCATCCGTCCGTCCGTCTGTCCGTCTGTCCGTCCGTCCGTCCGTCCGTCCGTCCATCCGTCTGTCCGTCTGTCTGTCTGTCCGTCCGTCCGTCCGTCCGTCCGTCCGTCCGTCCGTCCGTCCGTCCGTCCGTCCGTCCGTCCGTCCGTCCGTCCGTCCGTCCGTCCGTCCGTCCGTCCGTCCGTCCGTCCGTCCGTCCGTCCGTCCGTCCGTCCGTCTGTCTGTCTGTCTGTTGCGATACACAAGCGCCAGGAAGCAAAGGAAAGGTTTACTCTACCGTTTGCTATGAAGCTTTTAGCGAGAACATATTAGCAATAGGATTGTTATATTGTGGTGCTACAAAGGTCTATATGGGTAGGTGCTCGGCAGCACATTCAACTAAGTCAAAATGGCTAGTATTGATTAACCCATTGCAACCTACCGCCTTTTGTATCTAGCGGAATTCCGATTAATTCCTGCCCCGTTTTCAATACTTTAGTCCTTGCTAAATCTGATAATTCCCATGTATTAGGATAGGAACTAACATATCGGTAGCGCATTTTCGATAGATTATGTATCTTGTGCTCTCAGAGTCAGCTACTCGTGTAGGAGTAGGTAGGTTACAATGGGTAATTAATTATAATTCGTTTCATGTCAACAAACCGTCATGATGTGCCTAATATTTGTAGAGCATAGCACAGCCAGATAGTGGACTTATCAATAATATACAGCTGCTTCGGTGAGATATCAAGTGAAGCAGCTAAGAATCACTTAACAAAGTTATTTTTCTGAACTCGTGGTTGCGACTTCATGGCTCGAACACGTTGGCGGCTCTGAGAAGCATCGACATGCAACTTGATGCCGAATAAGCTGGCAACACCCTTCCGCACCTCCACATGTCGCATGGTATAGAGAAAGAAATTCAACATAGGGTTCACATTCTGCACTACACTGCCGTACGTGGCTACCACCGCATACAAATTCGTGGGTAGATGGGCCGAGAAAACAGCTTTGACTATATTTGGAACGACAAAAAAGAGAAAGGTGATGGCGGCCGAGATTCCGCAAGTCTTCATCAACTTATGTTGACGTTGTAGTTGCGCACTGTCTGCAGCTGAAGCATGCTTCATCTTGTGCACAATCGGTATCACCACATACAGTGCAACACTGAGCACTCCACAGAAGACGCGCACGAAAAAATAATATTTGGCGGCATCGCTACGGGCCAGTGCATAGGAAGCCAGACACATGGCTGGGTACCTGCCTTCAAACCGCTTCAAATACGAAACAAACACCAGTGCTGAACTGTTCACAAAGCCAAAGCCAAACGACACTCCTAGCATTAGCATGGCATACCTTCTAGAATAAGACAGATACCGCAGTGGACTGCTAATCATAATCAATCTGTCAAGAGAGGTGGCAACCAACATAAACGAAGCAGCAGGGGTGGAATAGAGCAAGAGAAGGGTGTGAGCTTTGGTCATACACTCCCAACTGCTCACTAACACTCGGTGCGCATCTGTGCTAATCAAGTACAACCGGTAGACTCCAGTTGTGTGATAAGCCAAGCCTAAAAAAGCATCAGCCAAAGCTAGCCCTCCAACTATCCAGTACTCTTTCTGCTCGCGTAGAGCGGCAACTTTTAAAATCGCTGCTACTATGAGCAGGTTGAATAGGACGATGAGAAAGCCTTGAATGACATATAGGAAATATTGAGGTGGCAAGTGAGCCGGACTAACTGTTGCGTTCTCCATGTAGCTAAGAAACAGTGAAACGGCACAAATCATTGTTGCAATGGACAAGCTGTTTGGTTTCTCAGGGCATTATTATCTGAGTCTAATACAAATTCCACCAATCGAATAGAGAGAACTGAGCAGCAACATCTTGCTAACATGAGCACTTGAGTCGAGGTAAAAATTGCAGGAGATACTAAAGACAGGTTTGTACTTGCGCCATTCGGGTGGCACTGGCATCGTGGGCAAATATATGCCTACTTCATTTGTATATGTATATGTATATACACATATACAAACCAAATTTCAATATTGCATATTTTTTGTATATTTGTACATTAAGAATATTATAAATTTTCTGCTGGAAAGCTTGATTTCGACAAACCAGGCGGGTTAGGGGTACCATGACGGGTGTCATTGAGACATTGACATATGGCAGGGCCAGGGCGTTGTAGGGCTAGCCAGCCAACGTGAAATATTCTCAAATTACTCTAACTTTATATAAGACGCTCCCAACCGGTGCGAACTCTATTAAGTGATACTGCCCTCAGTCCAAAATTTTACCAGCTAAAATTTATGTTTTTTTGCTAAAGCTCAGGCTTTTTAGAATATCAAGATATGTAATATCAAGAAAATTTTTGGGTGGTGTGGGTAAGTCAAAGGTGGTCGAAAATCTTTAAGTAATACAAATACGAAAGCGTATTCTACTTACGCTTGTAATCTCTGAAAAGAGGGTAGTTTGAATCCAAATCCATTTCAAATTAACAGAACCTGAGCTACCATGTAAAAGACGCTTGAGGTACTGTAATTTTAATAGTGAAATTTTATTTTAATTTAATATTAATATAATAGAACTAGCCGATTTTAATTTTAATTTAATATTAATATAATAGTCCCCTGTTAATTTTAATTTAGATTTAATATTAATACTATTAAATAACAATTTTAATAGTATTTTAATAGCATTTTAATAGTATATTCTAAAATGCAGTCGAAAAGTTTTTGTCACACTTCAGCGAACTGGCAAAACAACATCTTTTGCTTGAAGTTGTTAGTGTTAGTTGAAAATTTAATCAGAGATGCAACTTAGAAGCATTTTTCTGTGGAAATTTATAACCAATTTTTGAAATGACTTTGTCTGAACCTGGTTTTAAATTGCATTCAAACACAAGTAGCTATAGAAAAACTATTCAGTCATAGTTAAAGAGAAATTTTTGAAAGGAAAGACTGTTATTACATAGGTTATTGACTAGATTCAGGCCCTTTTGTCATTCATGCCTATTAGTGAGAAAAGTTCCACTATTTCCAAGTGAAAACACATTCGAGATTCAGAGGGCAGTCAGAAATCTTCAATTTTCATCATTTTCTGAGGTAAAATTATGTAACTCCTTGATTGTCAAACATGGTTTAACTATTAAAATGCTATTAAAATACTATTAAAAATAAATTTTAATATTCAGCCCCTCTGTGTATTTTTAATTTAATTTAATATAATAGTAGGGCCTCTATTTTAATATTAATATAGATTTAATACTATTAAAATGGCACTATTAATAATAGTTTCATTTTAATATTAATATATTTAAATAACAGTAGCTTGAGGCCGGTCTTCGTGAAATTAAGAATACCCGCCGTATAAAAGACGCTATTTTCCGCCATTGTTTCTTCGGAGTAAAAAAATTAAACGACGAAGATGGCGAACGTAAAAAATGCAAAAGAACAAGCAGAATAGGTATTTTAGGAAGGCGACGTATTACCTTAGGAATCCAATGAAGCTTAGCTGCTCCTATTACCTACCACTCCTTTCTCTCTCCTACTCTGCACTGCTGCCGCCGACCGAAGTGAAGAAACAACCTCGTTGTTGTTGGCCTCCCTGAAAACGAACGCTCTCCCACCACGCAGGCTTCCGCCGATCTGGAGAAGTTGACTGGTTACTGTGAACAGTTGGACATTCCAAAAGAGGCGATAGCGAAGGTCTTTCGTGACGGAAGAAAGCCTGAGAAGGGCCCACGAATCATCAAGCTCTGCTTTGCCGAAAACAATCAGGAACACCGACGTAAATTTCTTACGCAGGCTCGCGGTGTGATGGCAAACGATCCGGACACTTTCAACCTCGGCTACAAGGCGTTCGTTCGTCCGGACATGACCCTGAGTGAGAGACAGGCCGATAAGAAACTGCGTGAGGAGTTGAACGCCCGTCGACAGAGAGGAGAGGAGAACCTGATAATCAGGAGAGGTGCCATTGTCACTAAACAGCTAAACTAGTAAACTCCAGCTGTCTTTCTGTAGGTAGTCTGTCTTTCTCGCTCTATAACGCGCGGAGTTTGCTAAATAAGCTGGTTGAAGTGCAGTTTCTATGTTCTCGTTTTACTAACACAGTTTTTGCCTTCACTGAGACCTTTTTGCGAGATTCTATATCTGATTTGGTTCTTGGTTCTGTTCTTGACTCACACGCTGTCTTCCGCGCGGACGATGCGGTAAGGGCTGGGCCTGGTGGGGGTGTTCTGTTTTTGATTCCAAAATCTCTAAAATGTCAACTAGTTAGCACGGCTAGCGAAGAATTTTTTGAGTCGGTCTGGGTGGATGTGTACGCGCATAAGAGCAAACCGGTCTGCCGTATCGGGCTATACTATCGAACACCATCGGCCGATCTTCGTCAGTCCACTAACTCTCTTATCGACCATCTTAGCCATTTTATTTCAGACAAACAGCCCTTGGTGATTATGGGAGACTTTAACTATCCGGAGATTCGATGGGATGAATCGGACTTTGACATCTCGCAACCAAGTAGACTTTTTCATAGGTTTATGTCTGAAAACGGATTAGCTCAGGTGGTACTCGAGTCAACACACGAAAGGGGTAACATCTTGGACTTGGTTTTTTCTAGTGAACCAAATTTAGTGACTAATATCAAAGTAGGCGAACCTTTAGGGGGTTCTGACCATTTCGAGGTTGCTGGTTCCATTGGACCATTTAATTTTGAAAGGAAAACTAAGCTGTTTAAGAATTTTGATAAAGCTGACCTGTCAAAGATTTTTGATTACTTCACTTCAATAGACTGGTACGAAATTTATGACACTTGCACTGATGTAGACCAGTTTCTGACGGCCTTTATGACTGAATTGAATGTAGCTGTAGACAGATATGTTCCCTTGTGCGAGTTTCACTACAAAAATCACCCCTGGTCTTTCGCTACTCGAAATTTGCACAAGCGGCAGAGAAAATTGCACGATCAATTTAAAAGAAATCCTACCTATGAAAGGCGTCAGGCCTGGTTAAATGGTTGGATGATATCGGGTTTTTGCGATGCATATGATATTGCATATGAATATATGCATGCAATCTCTAGTGCATATTGATATTGCATATATCATATGCATGCAAAAATGAGATATGTACATATTTTTTGCATATTTGCATATTTTATCAAGGCGGCTTGAAATCGATTACTGGACGTTTTCCAAGCATTTTCGAGCTTGGTTGGAATGTCTATGCAATCTTTAGCATTTATTAGTCATTCCTATTTTACAGATACAGACCTCATCTGGAAAAAACAAGAGGGGAAACACAGTTTGGCACGAAAGATCAGCTCATTTCGTAATTTTTAGATAAAAATGGTTGACATCACAGACTTTTGGCTAAGTTACTGTTTGCATGTTCAAATTTGTTTTCTTTAATGTGGTATACTTAGCCGTTTGGTACCGGAGAGTGCTGCATTGGGTACCCGGGTACACTAACCAGCACTTAGCATTTTTCGCAACAAAAATCAGATCCTGTTAGTGCACCCGGTACACTAACTGGCACTTAGCCAAATCATGTTAAACTGCTTATTTTCACGATTTCTGATCAAAAATGCAGTTTTCCAATCCAGATTACTGTTTCTGCCATGTAAATGAGAGTGGTTGGTCAAAGTTTTCATTCTTGTGAGGTTTGCGTCAGTAAAAGCGATTGAAAATGAGCAAAAATATACGTAGACCTGCTATAAAGGTACCGTAGTGTTGGAAATTTTGGACACCCATGACATAAAACCTGTCTCCAAATAGTGTACCCCGGGTACACAATCCGGCACTAAGTGCCAGTTAGTGTACCCCGGGTACGCTATCTGGAGGGGTACCCTATGCAGCACTCTCCGGTAGTCCTCCTGTGCTAGTTTTACAAACTAAAAAATTCAGAATTTGAAAAATCTCAGTTGAGATTTCCATTCTTTGCGAGTTGAGTTTACAGTCTCATGCCATTCATCACCATTCTGCAAGTGGAAAGAGAAGCTTTGATCTATGTAAAGTACAGATTTACAGTATAAACTTGCCTCAAGGGTTTTATATAATAGATTTTTTATTTTTAATTAGATGAAAAATTTGCAAAAACGTGGCGACTATCCTAAACAGAGAAATCCAGTCTGTTTGGCTGTTTTGAGATGTTCATTGTGTAACCTTACCTTAGTTTGAACAATTGTGCTAAAAACCCCAGATATTCATGCAGCAATGAGGTGCTTACAGAAATTAGCAATTTCGCTAAAACAAACTCTTTCATTTTTCCTCAGCTCAAAACCAGAAATCGGCCAAACTAGCCCTCTTTGAAATTTGTACTTTTTTGGAGGAGTACTTTATGGTTTTCTCCGCGTCAAATAGATAAAACAACTACATCGTTGGCCAAAAAAAGACCGCCTGGCCGTTTCTCGAGTTTTTCGAATAATCTCAAATGGCTGATATTCCATCAATTTTCAACCGAATGAAATGATTTTTGGCATGATTATTATTTGTTAAGAGTTTGTTTTGGCCAAGTCCTAGCCTGCGAGCCTTCTGTAGCCTGAAGTTATTCTCTTCCGAAAGGAACAGACCCGAATTTTCATTCGTTAATTTCGAACATAAATATCTCACTAACCCTTCATCGGATCTTTCCCAAATTTTGCAGGTTAACTAATCTTTATATGGACTTACGAACCTGAAGAGCTCAGCTTTCTAACACAACCGGTTAAAATCTGGCGGATTTTTACTTTTAGTCAAGGTGAAAAATTAAGTGTCAAAAGTGAGGGTGAGATCCCTTGGGGTCGTGGATTACAGCCTCAACTAAGGGAACACAATGAACACCTAAATTAGGCCATACAACCGTGCTTTACGTTTAGAGGGCACTACCCTACTTTCTGACAATGCTAATTTTTCACCTTGACTAAAAGTAAAATCCCCCAAATTTCAACCGGTTGTGTTAGAATGCTGAGCTCTTCAGGTTCTTAAGTACATATAAAGATTGGTTAACCTGCAAACTTTGGGGAAAATCCGATGAAGGGTTCGTGAGATACTTACGTTTAAAGCTGACGTCTGAAAATTCGGGTCCGTTGATTTCAGAAGGGCATACTCGAGGCTATAGAAGGCCATCAGGCTAGCATTTGGCCAAAATAAACTCTTGACAATAAATAATAATGGTGCCAAAAATCGTTTCATTCGGTTGAAAATTGACAGAATAGCGGCCATTTGAAATTATTCAAAAAAAGCTCGAAAAAAGGCCAGGCGGTCTTTTTTATACCCAACACTATATTTGAATCGTTTAACGCTCTTCAGAACATACATTGTAAGCATAAGCACAAATAGTCAGCGACACCTTTGATAAAAATATGCAAACTAAAAATATGCAAAATTTTGATATCAGAGCCAATTTGCATATGACTATTGCATATTGGAATTTTGCATGCATATGATATTGCATATGCATATATGCATGCCAAAAACCATGCATATATGCATTGTTTGATATTGCATATTGCATATATGCGTCCAACCATTGGTTAAATGCAGTGCGAGAGAGTCGCAGGTCGAAGCGTCGAGATAAATTTCTTGAAGAAAATTCTATTTTGCGGTCCAAATCTGAGAGTCGCTTCTGGCGTTTCGTTAGATCCCGACTAACGTGCAAATCTGAGATTCCAGTTATAGAATCAGACGATGGTACGATTTTAGTGGAACCTAGACAAAAAGCGGATGCTTTTAACAGGTTTTTTGCTTCCGTTTTTATTGTAGATGATGGCATTATTCTTGACCAACTCCCTGACGTGCCCAGGTTTATATCAAACGTACAAATTGACCCCATAGTAGTTTATGATCATCTTCTTAAACTGAGTAACAAGAAATCAGCCGGTCCTGATGAAATTCCTCAGTTCTTTTTGCAAAAACTAGCCCCTGTAGTGGCCTTACCATTAGAGCGAATTTTCAGTTTATCTATGGCTTCTGGAAACTTTCCATATGTTTGGAAAACCTCAAAAATTATTCCTATCCATAAAAAAGGCATCCACTCTAGTGTTAAAAATTATAGGCCTATTAGTCTATTGGACGCTTCCAGTAAAGTTTTTGAGTCAATTGTTAGAAACGAAATTGTAACATTTTTGAAGTACCATAGACTGATTTCAGACTGCCAGCACGGTTTTCTGAGTGGTCGCTCTACGGTTACTCAACTTTTATGTTGTGTAAATGAGTGGGTGTACCGTTGTCAAGTAAATTAAAATTAAAATCAAATTAAATTCGAAAATAATTTACTTACGAAGAGTAAGTTAAATGGCAAGTAAATTAAAATCAAATTAAATCTCTGAGAAAAATGACGAAGCAAGTAAAAAGTAAATTAAATTAGATTGAAAAGGCCGAAAATTTTACTTTCAATTTACTTCTAATTTACTTCTAATTTGCTTCACTGACCATTCGATCTGTGGTCGTTGTCGGCTCTCGCAAGCTACTTGCTGTTATTCTGTGCTCTTTCTGTCTGTCTATTTGACTGCACCATATGCATGTATGCTCTCCCTGTTGGAAACTCATCTACTGTGCTGCAGATACCATACAACTCATAGTTTGGTTCTGAAATTTTGTGATATTCTTGATCTATCCTTGACCTGTCCAACCAAACAAAATTGTAAATTTGAAATCATATTCTCGGCGGGTAGCATTAGGAACTGAACTAGCGAGACATTTCACCAAAACTCTGTAAAAAATGAGAATAGTCATTTTCGCCCCTTAATTTAGTTATAAACAAACCGTCGGATTTCCCTCTACATACAATGTAGTGATTGGTCAGGAGGACTGATACTTATACACCTTACTGTATGTCTGTACGTGCTGGTTGCAGAAACGAAAAATGGTGATTTGCTGGTTTCTCAACAGTCAAAACTTGTTTCTCAAAAATCTTGCTTCAAATCCTGCACCAGTGTATGTACAGTACAGTACTGTACAAGAAACTACAGATTCGAGTAACCACCGATGCGTGAAAGAAAGCATGTTTGTTTCATAAAAACGAAACCTGTCATTGAATAAGAGCATTAGGAAATTAATTAGCTTTTCGTCTGTTGCTGTTCCTAGAAAAAAGTAATTAAAAGGCATATGAAAGAACAACTGCATTTTGCCGATGCCGAGAACACTATGACACTATTCTATCGACACAATCGGTACTCAGATATTCAATCATTTTAGGGTCTTTTCCATAACTTTTTGTAAGGAAAAGTAAATTAGAATTTAATTAAAAGTTGAAAGTAAATTAAAATCAAATTAAATTGTTGGTAAACTGGGGCAAGTAAATTAAAAAGTAAGTAAATTATTTTGTGGAGGTGCAAGTAAATTAAAAAGCAAGTAAATTCCTGAACTAATTTACTTGACAACGGTATCCCAGACACTAGATGCTAAAAGAACTGTTGATGTAATTTATCTTGATACTCAGCAATACGTTTTTCTAGAGGAAGCGGCCTCAGCTCTGCAACCTGTTACTTCTGGAGTACCTCAGGGCAGTCTATTGGGTCCAGTTTTGTTTCTAATATATATAAATGATCTTGAGTCAGTAATTAAATCGTCCCACCTAAAATTATACGCTGATGATGCTAAGCTGTACTTTGCTGTTGACAAATTTTGTTCAAATCAAGTCTTGAAAGATGATTTATATAGAGTTTATGAATGGGCTACTCGAATGCAACTTCAAGTTGCTATTCAAAAATGCTCAGTTCTTCACTTAGGATACGGTAACGCAAATACAGAATACAGCTTAGGTGATCATACACTACCGTCTGTAACAGAAATTGTTGATTTGGGCGTAACAATTACTTCCGACTTTAAGTTCTCGACGCATTGTAATAAAATAGCCCAGGTCGGTTTTCAAAAGGTAAACTTAATTTTCAAAGTTTTCTCAACTAGAGACGTAAATTTTCTTTTGCAAATGTACAAAACTTTTGTACTGTCACGGCTTGAGTACGCATCTGAAGTTTGGAATCCGTATTTCATGCGCGATGTAGACTTGGTTGAGAGAGCTCAACGCCTTTTCACCCGTCGTCTTCCTGGAATGGCTGAGCTCTCATACCCTCAAAGACTTGCAGCCCTGAAAATTAAGTCTTTAGAAGAGCGTCGTATCATACGTGATATGGTAATGGTCTTTAAGATTGTTAAAGGTCTGTTGGATGTTTCGGCGGAAATGTTCTTTAGCGTAGCTCCACCGGTCCCCACCAGGGGACACAGATTTAAGTTGTATGTGCCGCACAGTCGGCTAGACTTACGCAAGAATTTCTTTGCCTGTCGTGTTATACCGATATGGAATAGTCTGCCATCTGAAATTATGGGCGCACAAACTGTATTTCAATTTCGTTCAAAGTTGTCCATGATGGACTTCTCGAAATTCCTTTTTGGGCGGGCATTAGAGCCGGAAATCGGCCCAGCCCTCCCAGTCTAAAGCCGAGGTCAGTTGGAGTCTTGTGTTGACTAAACTTTGTTCTTCTTCTTCTTCTTCTTCAACGAATAAAAATAATAAAAAGAAGAGTTGTTAGCCAGCTTACCCCTTCCATGTACAAAATGACTTTTTTGATTGCGTGTATTATGCGAATGCAATGATTCCTCCTTCAACCTGCTCATTCCTCTGATTGAATAAAAAAATATTATTTTTCTTTTTTTCTTTATTTTCCCTCCCTCCAGCGTTGAGCGATGCGTAAGATCAGCGGCGTAGTTTACGTAGCATACAGTAGCTATATAAGGAGCATATTCCGCGTCGAGACAGTGAAGACCAAGTTGTATGTCCCACCAGATGATCAAAGACAGAGTGATGGATTCAGAGATTACAAGCTATGCGCACATGGGCTGTAGCAACAAATTCAATCTTACGCTTCAGGTACACCCCTTAGTTTTAGGTTAAAAGGTATGTTAAGGCTCAGGTTCTGGCTTTAGCCTTCGATTCAGGCCTACTAGGCTTGTACATAGGATAGTTTTAAGCAGAAATAGCCTGCGAAATCGTTATTACGCATCAGTAGGGAGAATGGCTGAACGGGTGTATCTGAAGAAATAATAAGATGTTTAGAACGGGGATGAAACGAAAAGGGAGAAGTGTAGGATTCGATAATCAATTTTGTCGTTGCGCGTGCCTACTATTCCATTTTTTCGTTACAAACAGCAAAACTCATTGCAAAATACTTCTAAAACGAAGATAAATAATATTTGGTCTCAAACTCCTTGAGTTTCAGTCAAAACTTGTCCGGCCTTGTCCAACCACGTCCGGGTAAAGCGGACAATGGACAGTTTGTTTGTTGTTTGTTATTGGTTTATGAGTTCCACTGTCCTTTCGGACAGCTCAGGACACCCCTCGCTCTTTTCAGAGCCCTTCAATGGGGTAGCCCTGCCTACAAACAACCCTCCCCCTTGCTGCCATTAGGTGCAACGGCAGCGCCGGTTCGGTTCCCATTTACCTACTGGCCATCACCGGCTTTCGGCGGTCTGGGTTGGGCTTTACGTCGACTACTTCCAGTCACTTCAACCAGTTTCGAACCCACAAACAACCGCTCTCACGGATGCCGGGGCCTCCGTGACACACGGGATAGCGTAAACTACCTGTGGCCAAGACGCGACAGTGTCCAACCCGGACCAAAATGGGCGGACAATTTGGAGCACAGATAGTGTCCGGGGCAGACAATTTGGAAAATTAACTGGACATGATGGAACTTTTACGGACAAGATGGTCAGAGCCCGGACAGGCCTGGACAAGGCTGGACAAGATGGCCAGAGCCCGGTCAGGCCTGGACAAGATGGTCAGAGCCCGGACAGGCCTGGACAAGGCTGGACAAGATGGTCAGAGCCCGGACAGGACTGGAGAAGGCTGGACAAGATGGTCAGAGCCCAGACAGGCCTGGACAAGGCTGGACAAGATGGTCAGAGCCCGGACAGGACTGGAGAAGGCTGGACAAGATGGTCAGAGCCCGGACAGGCCTGGAGAAGGCTGGACAAGATGGTCAGAGCCCGGACAGGCCTGGACAAGGCTGGACAAGATGGTCAGAGCCCGGACAGGACTGGAGAAGGCTGGACAAGATGGTCAGAGCCCGGACAGGCCTGGAGAAGGCTGGACAAGATGGTCAGAGCCCGGACAGGCCTGGACAAGGCTGGACAAGATGGTCAGAGCCCGGACAGGACTGGAGAAGGCTGGACAAGTTGGTCAGAGCCCCGACAGGACTGGAGAAGGCTGGACAAGATGGTCAGAGCCTGGACAGGACTGGAGAAGGCTGGACAAGATGGTCAGAGCCCGGACAGGACTGGAGAAGGCTGGACAAGATGGTCAGAGCCCGGACAGGACTGGAGAAGGCTGGACAAGATGGTCAGAGCCCGGACAGGCCTGGAGAAGGCTGGACAAGATGGTCAGAGCCCGGACAGGCCTGGAGAAGGCTGGACAAGATGGTCAGAGCCCGGACAGGACTGGAGAAGGCTGGACAAGATGGTCAGAGCCCGGACAGGACTGGAGAAGGCTGGACAAGATGGTCAGAGCCCGGACAGGCCTGGAGAAGGCTGGACAAGATGGTCAGAGCCCGGACAGGACTGGAGAAGGCTGGACAAGATGGTCAGAGCCCGGACAGGCCTGGAGAAGGCTGGACAAGATGGTCAGAGCCCGGACAGGCCTGGACAAGGCTGGACAAGATAGTCAGAGCCCGGACAGGACTGGAGAAGGCTGGACAAGTTGGTCAGAGCCCCGACAGGACTGGAGAAGGCTGGACAAGATGGTCAGAGCCCGGACAGGACTGGAGAAGGCTGGACAAGATGGTCAGAGCCCGGACAGGACTGGAGAAGGCTGGACAAGATGGTCAGAGCCCGGACAGGACTGGAGAAGGCTGGACAAGATGGTCAGAGCCCGGACAGGACTGGAGAAGGCTGGACAAGATGGTCAGAGCCCGGACAGGCCAGGACAAGGCTGGACAAGATGGTCAGAGCCCGGACAGGACTGGAGAAGGCTGGACAAGATGGTCAGAGCCCGGACAGGCCTGGACAAGGCTGGACAAGATGGTCAGAGCCCAGACAGGACTGGAGAAGGCTGGACAAGATGGTCAGAGCCCGGACAGGACTGGAGAAGGCTGGACAAGATGGTCAGAGCCCGGACAGGACTGGAGAAGGCGGACAAGATGGTCAGAGCCCGGACAGGACTGGAGAAGGCTGGACAAGATGGTCAGAGCCCGGACAGGCCAGGACAAGGCTGGACAAGATGGTCAGAGCCCGGACAGGACTGGAGAAGGCTGGACAAGATGGTCAGAGCCCGGACAGGCCTGGACAAGGCTGGACAAGATGGTCAGAGCCCGGACAGGACTGGAGAAGGCTGGACAAGTTGGTCAGAGCCTGGACAAGCCAAACAGGATGATCTGGACCCGGACAGCCTGAACAAATACGATAAAGGTTAGACAGGACAGTCACAACAACTCCGACTGCTGAGGATGCAGTTTAGTAAAGCACAAGATTCATTAATTGGGCAGCTTTGGAAGTTTGAGCTTTCCGCCTCTAAACCTGGTCCTAGACCAGTCTGAGAGCGGAGTGAGACCCTAAAACTAGTTTCAAACTGAACAAGGAACTTGTCACACAAACAATTTGCTACCATATTTAATGACATAGTCTTTTCAATCACATAGGAGTAACGTGAACGAGCGAATGAATAAAACGTTGGGCTCAATTTTAGCATTTGTCATGCTTTCCGAGACCTCAGACAGCGACGCAGTGTTCTAATTGAGTCGTGAGGCCCATAAATCGAAGCGTCTTGGCGCACTGAGTTAAAAATAATATTCAAACCTAAATTGGAGGCTTTGTATCAATGTTACTGACCGAAGTTATAAACGCCTATTTCATACCCTTCCGCTTCCAGAGCCTAAAGTTTGCAGGCATTTTTCACAAATAAAACATTGAAAATCGAAATTCTGAACAAACATTCTGATGTAGAACGACGAGGCGAATCGATTGGTGTGAGAAACGTCTTTCTACGACCACATTTTCTCGGTGAACAGTAGACATGAATGAATCTCGCTCTAATTTACTGTATGCTACAAAACTGGCCTGTTTAGTAGGGAATTCATTGTCTTGCTCATCATCCGGTGATCCCAGAGGATCGCTGAGCTACCAATCGATGCACAACAGTCTGTTGAACTCGAAAATCGCGGCTGCATCGCTCTTTTAACCATTGCCATCAATGTACAAGTGAAAATATAGGAGTGGTGAGATTTTCGCATTTGTCTTCTGACATTCTGAGTTAATTTTGGACGAAGTAACGGTCGTAAAGCTATAATATTGTACTCGACGAGCTGTTTCATGTGGTGTGAGCAATATATACCTAGCTCTTTTTGGTCAAAAGCTGATGGGAACCGAACCGGCGCTGCCTAAGCACCTAATAGCAGCAAGGGGGAGGGTTGTTTGTAGGCACGGCTACCCTATTGAAGGGCTCTGAAAAAGAGCGAGGGGTGTCCTGAGCTGTCCGAAAGAGTGGAACTAAAAAAACAAAAAAAAACAAACAAATCCTAGTCTTTTAGGGTTTCGCAGCCAGAGTTTTGCGCTTGTGAAATGAACTCACAATAGTTTTAGACGGAAAATTTGAACAAACATATCTCAAAAACCTCTCTTCCAATCTTTCCCTGTTCCAATTATAAATCTTAACTAATCTTTACATGGACCTTAAAAAATGCCGTACAGTCACACTGTGTAGTGGTTCAGGCCGCAAAGCCACTGTGCGCGACGTCGTAGCGCTCATCCTCTCGGCGCGGCAAGTTTCTGGCCACAAAGAGTTGGTCGTCATCACAAAGCTCCACCCAGACCACCGAAAGCTGGTGACAGCGAGTAGGTAAAATGGGAACCGACTGGATCTGCCGTTTCACCGAAGCCGCTCCAAAGCATGCCACGTTGGAGGAGAAGATCAATGACGTCAGGAGTTTCCATGGAAGCCGACTAGGCCTGGGGGCCTCTCTCGCGCTAGGGGCGCACCAAGTGGACGTTGGAAACCGACATCACCATGACGTCAACGCACCAGGCACTCTCGTAGTACCTGGCGCCCAACAACATGGCTAGAGTGGCTGGCAATGATAGAAGGGAAAGGTTCACGTCAAATTCCGATCAGTTCATTTCTTGAAAGAAACACATTTATTCCACAAGTACAGTAGTAATTCACAAGTAGTAATGCATACAAACTTAGTAACTGAGACTAGGTTGCTTCACTTCGAAATGACACAAAAATATTAATAGAAATACTTGAGGAAAAAGGAAGGGGAGGACCCACTGGCCACTTAGTCCCACCTTTCATTGTGCAAGAATTGAGCAAGGTCAGTAGACTGGATTAACTGTGAGAAAGACGTTATGTTTCTAGCTTGAACAATTTGGTTAGGTAGTCTATTGCAAGAATTTATAATTCTAACCCCAAACGAATGCCTACGTATATTAGTACGAATTTTGGGGATCTTTAGAGCTAGCACATTAAGTGGTTGCCTTGGTGGCGTGAAATTGCGTTGAAAAAATTCGTCAAATCTTAAGGATGATTGATTGTGAATTATACTATAGCATAACTTTAAATCACCAATAAGTCTTATCTTTTCTAATGTATCCAATTTATAAAGTGCAAGTCTTTCTAAGTAAGAAGGTCTGTTAACTCTATTTGGATTTAGTCTATAATATAGTCTTCTAGTAAATAATTTTTGAACTTTTTCTAATTTATCAATATCTGTTAAGTAAGATGGGTTCCAAACCCGAGAACAGTACATAAGTATTGGTCTCACGTAAGTTTTATATGCTTTGATTAGAGCTTGCTCAATTTTAGTCTTAAAAACTCTAAATAACAAATAAATTCGCTGTCTTGATTTAGCGCAAATTTGATCTATATGTTTTTCGGAACGACATAACTCAGGGCTAGCGAAGCCTTTAAGGTCAAGATTATTTGGCCAAGCCAAACTGTAAACAAATACACTGTAATAATAATCGTGCCGAAAATCTTTCATTCGTTTAAAAATTGGCGGAATGGCGGCCATTTGAAGATTTTCGAAAAACTCGAAAAGTAAAAAGACCAGGCGGTCTTTTTTTGACATCAATGCATTATAATCTATAATCTTTGAACTTTGTTTGTCTATTTTTGTCGCCCAAGCACCAAGACATGTTAGTAACGAAATCACGCAGAAAGAGTGTTAGTGGGCAACAGGATGCACAATGTCTATCTAAGAAGAACGGTGCACCCTTTACCGAAACAAGAGGAAGCCAGAAAGATCAATTTTTTTAAGTTTCTCTGTAAAAATCGTCAAATTTCTAGATTCTACAATATCATTGGGTAAAGAATTCCAAATTCGTATCACCCTTATCGAGAAAAAGTGCTTTCGACAATCTGTAAAGGGGGCATGCAAAAATTACGTAATGGTATTTTTGCCCATTTTCGGAGCCCCCCCTCCCCCTGATAATCGCCCGTAATAATTTCCTGACCCCCTAATTACGTAATAATTTGGCTACCCCCCCCCCCCGAAATTTCAATTTTTTGAAGAGTTAGATCCGAAGTTTTTGCGTTCAATTCTATTTAAAATGACGTTCTTATTAAAATAGCATCTGTATACAGCAACAATTGATAATTTTCTTAGTTTTCTTTATTGATGAGCTACAACTACGTACATGTACGTATAGTCTTAGTTTTACATAGAAGCCATCATTGGATGGCGTTTTGTTACTGACGGGGTGACGGATTGTATTCGAAGTGTTTTATACTGGGTTTTAGGGCTGCTTCAATATTGCTTGACTGATAAATCGATAGTCATAAACCAGAGTTCGTGCGGGACCCGAAAGGTCAGGGAATTTGGTGTCCAGTCAGGGAAAAAATTGATAGCAGTAGAATCCTCTCTCGCCCAAAGGGCCCTGTCAGAACTTTACACACCACCCTTTTGAAAATGGGACTTCTGACTTTCCACAACTACTACAACTTAACAGAATGCCGGTTAAATGCGTTTTTCAGAGCAAATTTTTAAAAATTCTGAGCCTTGTTAGAATGTTGTCACTCTGATTGGTCGGGGAAATTTGACTTTGTTCAGCGAATTTTGCTCGGAAAAAGCCGCACGAACCCTGTAAAAGATCGAGTCGATAAGTGTTATACCCTTATATACTCTTAATAAGATGTCAAAGGTCACTCTTGCCATTTAGCATTTGAAAAATTGGAAAGCCCTGACGTAAACGGTAGCTACCTTCTCTAATCTAAACGTTCATCTAAGTTAAATCGAGAAAATTTAAGCCCAATGGCTTCAAATCGAGACTACAAGTACATGTACTACACATCAAAACAATTAAAATTATGGCCACTTTAGTGATTTCTGCACTTTAAAAAATTACGTAATGAAGTCGCCAATCCCCCCTCCCCCACCGTAATGAATAGTAATCTTTTGGCGAACCCCCCTCCCCCCTCATGCCATTACGTAATTTTTGCACGCCCCCAAAGAGGTTATCGGTCCTGATATAGACCGCCCTCTTACCTGAACAGTACAGGGTACAATCCACGGAAATCATACGATTTTCTAACAACCACGGAATCTCACTAAAGTACCAGCGCTAAGCCTTATGCAGGCCAATTGGCCCACTTAATGAGCATTTCCGCGGCCAGCAGCAATTAGGTCGCGGAACGGCCTACTCTTAACTCCTTGCGCCAGACCTCAAAATTCACAAATCGGGAACCGCCGCCAAAATTCGTAAAGTGATCGCGGTTCCCGCTTTGTAAATTCGTAAAAATTACGAAGTTGTGATGGCGGCCCGCCGTCATGGGTGGAGGGAGTTAGAATTTGGCGGATAGTTTAACAAAGGCGGGAGTGTCTGAATTTTTGCGCGACGGGCTGGAATACCGTAGTCCAGAAACACAGGCAGCCCTCAAACTAATTTCGTGTCTCACGGAAAATCGTAAGCTTTCTGTGGTTTGTATGTATTGTATGCACCAAATGGTGTGGTGGCTCCAGGGCTCAGTGGTTCATATATTAAACCTCCTTTATCCATTCAGTGTCAGATATAAACCTGCACGGTTTTGCCGGGCCCGCCAGGACCTCTCGTTAGTTAATACATGTGTCTCTAGTCCTTACGTAGTGTCAGGGCAGTACAGAAATGTTTAGAAAACCATGTAATGAATGACCTTTGGACAAACACTAAAAGGATAATTATTGACGGCGCCTTTGGCTCTAATAAGGATGAACCCCGTGATATAACACACAAGTCTTCACTTAAAGCGACTCAATATAAGACGCAAGGCCGACTAGCTTCTTTAGCGCTGCATTAGTGTGTTGATTACTACTGCAGATAGCTTGGCTAACAACACAAAATGGGTCCCAATCTTATTCTACGCGTGACAGTGGTGTTGGCCTTGTTTGCACTTCTGACCAGCGCTCAACCGACCGGCCGGATCCAGCGACGACATGTAGAAGAGGTTATCGATGAGCTGGAGAGCTACATTAAGCAGAAGCAGCAGCTGATAGAAGCTATGAAAGAGCTTGAGAAAGCGCTCGTTCAGATATCTCTGCATGCTCATTTCACTTGATGCCGACTTTACTGAACGCGTGTAAAAGCTCTGTTCGGCAGAAAGAACAGTTGTTGGCGAAACGGTGTCCGCGCTTACAGTGCATACGATTTTCCACCAACCACGAAAACTCACAAACCGACCAGTGTTAAGCCTTATGCAGGTCACGAAAATGGGCGCATTTCGGCGGCCAGCAGCAAATATAGGTCACGGAACGCCCTATCCTTAAACACAGCCAGGCCTCAAACTAATTTGCGTGTCTCACGGAAAATCGTATGCTTTCCGCGGTTTGTGCTGTACATTTAGCCTGGCGTTTTATTTGAAAAACAAACTTCAAATGGTTGAATTACTCTACCGGCCGGTCGTTCCAAAAGTGGTATTGCGCTTACCTCTTAGACGGAGAAATTTTTTTGCGTGGCTGGGCATAGGGACATGCAATGCGTGCCTGAAAATGGTAATCACGCAGTGAATGTTTTTGCATTCACTAAAATTTTCAAAAAAGCGTGATTTGCTGTGACTAGCCAATCACGCGTTGCATGCAGCACTGTGCATCGTCTGACAAAAAGCGTGATTGACATGTGACTGGCCAATCACTTTTTTGCACTTTGATTTTCCAATCACATTTATGGCTAACAAACCGCCGCACGCAATGCGTGATTCTATATGGGATACTACTCCAAATGGAGTAGCTTCTGCTAGTAAGGGTTACACTCCTAAAAGATTTCGCTAACAACTGCCGTATCTGGTAAATTCTGCCGTACAAAGCTAACCAAACTAACGATTGTGGATGTGATTAAAATAGCTAAAATGACCGGCCGCATCTTCTAACTCCTTCATCACCAGGTACAACTTGGTTCTGGCTTCTTTAATCTTCTTCCAGGCATTCGAGCTGGGATCAATCATCAAGCCTGCTGGGCGTTTTCCCATTCCGTGCGTCATGTACTTGGAGGTCAAGTAACGGCCCGGTGGACGGCGTTTTCCCATTCCGTGCGTCATGTACTTGGAGGGCAGAAGCGAACTTACAGAGACGCAGAACAATGCGAGAAAGAGCAGAAAGCGTGACAGCATTTTTGAGCCGGCGCTAATTTTGTCTTTGATCGCAGCGGTGAACCTAAATTTTTGCAGCCGCCGTAGGAAGTCATAAAAATTTAATCAGACACTACTAGGTGGTTTGCCCAAGAGTCCCAATTAAACATTGATATATCCAAAATTGGAGGCTTCCTTTTCGAGAGCTGTTAGAGCTTCTTCGAATCGTTCTTTCTCTAGCTGCTTGTTGAAGCTGTGGTCCAACTTGACCAGAAAGGAATAAAGCGAAGGTCGCGCTGGTCTGCGAGGCAGGGCAGATGTCAGAGTTCGGTGATAAGTAGAGTGCAGGACAATCAGCAAAAACAACAGTAGGTATTGACGTGGCATGTTGACTTTTAAAAGATGTAATGAAATGCATAGACTAGCTATAGGTAGGTAATTTTCGAAATGCTCTGCAATCTCTAAATCCCCGCCCTAAACTATCCTAAAACTCAAGCATACAGATTAAAAAAATATGCATGTACTACCTACGTAATCAGGAGAAAAATCGGCATTTTAGACAAATAACCCATGTACTACGGTACATTTAACAGGGCGCTTTGTCGCCCTACATACACTGTCCAAACCAAAAACCTCCGATTTTCCTGACATGAAATTGTGGGTCAATTTTTTACAGTTGCAGGCACGAAAACTGCCAAAATTGACTGAAAAACAGCGATATTTAGCCCTCTGTCTGAGGCAACTTTTGGGCCCAGAACACCGATTTTTAGTACTGTATATCCCGCCCTACAGCCGGAATTTCGAATCAATCCCTCTTCCCGCCTGGCCATCCCAACCTCTTTTGGCGGATCGCCTGTTTACAACACGTATGGTAAGACTCTTCCCTTAGATGCGCCTAAAAATCGCCTTTTACAGTATCTGAAATTATAGACAAAGCAAAAAGTCGGTCCAAAAATTGCGAAAAAAACAGAGCGGATTTTGAGAAATCACCTGGGGTCCCTGGGTTGGAATTTCGGCTGAGGGCAGGTGAACATTGAAATCCTAAGGGGATGAGGGTATTGTATGGTAAGCCAGAAAGAAAGTCCGATTTTTTTCATATTTTTCTTAAAAGAGGTACAGTACCGGCAGGAAATAAGTAGCGGTTTCTCGCGAGTAACGGCGGCCGCGAGGACTCCTCGCGCGCTCGCGAGGAGTCTTGTTTTGCGAGCGCTCGCACTAAAATTACTCGCGGCCGGCTGCGAGGAATTTCCGGCCACTCGCAGTCAGCGCTCGCAATAATTCCTCGCGCTCACCCCGGCAGTGCGAGTAAAAAGTTAAAATTTACTCGCGTGCGGCTGCGAGGACTGGCCACCGCGAGGAGTCCTCGCGCGCTCGTAAAAACGCGAGGAACTGCTACTTATTTCCTGCCGGTACTGTATTTTAGAAGAGAAAAGTTTTTTGCACAAGTTGTTAGTAACAAGAGAACATGTATAAAGGCAATCAATGAAATTTAGCGTTCATATCTAATTCAGCCTACTTTTATCGTACGCTTCCGTATAAAATTCTTCCAAAAATTCCTGAGCGGTGGTCAGAGCCTGAGGGGCAAAACCATTTCAATTGTCTGTCGAGTGCCAGTTACATGTATCGTACCGGTGTGCAAAATAATACATGCAACAGGTCATCAGGAAGGGGGTTGGGTACTGAAAAACGCTCACCAATCGCAATTTTGAACCAATAATCGTAAAAAATACAGGTAAGAAGGCGTGCAAAAATTACGTAATGGCATGAGGGGGGGGGGTTCGCCAAAAGATTACTATTCATTACGGTGGGGGGAGGGGGGGTTGGCGACTTCATTATGTAATTTTTAAAAGTGCAGAAATCACTAAAGTGGCCATAATTTTAATTGTTTTGATGTACAGTACATGTACTTGTAGTCTCGATTTGAAGCCATTGGGCTTAAATTTTCTCGATTTCACTTAGATGAACGTTTAGATTAGAGAAGGTAGCTACCGTTTAAGTCAGGGCTTTCCAATTTTTAAAATGCTAAATGGCAAGAGTGACCTTTGACATCTTATTAAGAGTATATAAGGGTATAACACTTATCGACTAGATCTTTTACATGGTTCTTGCGGCTTTTTCCGAGCAAAATTCGCTGAACAAAGTCAAATTTCCCCGACCAATCAGAGTGAGAACATTCTAACAAGGGTCAGAATTTTTTAAAACTGGCTCTGAAAAACGCATTGAAACGGTATTCTAAGGGTAAAATTTAAAGTTGTAGTAGTTGTGGAAAGTCAGAAGTCCCATTTTCAAAAGGGTGGTGTGTAAAGCTTTGACAGGGCCCTTTGGGCGAGAGAGGATTCTACGGCTATCAATTTTTTCTCTGACTGGACACCAAATTCCCTGACTTTTCGTGTCCTGCACGAACTCTGATTTATAACTATCGATTATCAGTCAAGCAATATAAAAGCAGCCCTAAAATCCTGTATAAAACACTTTGGTTTCATCTTTAACAAAACGCCATCCAATGATCGCTTCTACGTAAAACTAAGACTATACGTACATGTACGTAGTTGTAGCTCATCAATAAAGAAAACTAAGAAAATTATCAATTGTTACTGTATACAGATGCTATTTTAATAAGAACGTCATTTTAAATAGAATTGAACGCAAAAACTTCGGATCTAACTCTTCAAAAAATTGAAATTTCGGGGGGGGGTAGCCAAATTATTACGTAATTAGGGGAGGGGGTCAGAAAATTATTACGGGCGATTATCAGGGGGGAGGGGGTGTCCGAAAATGGGCAAAAATACCATTACGTAATTTTTGCACGCCCCCTAAGAGTGCTGCATTAGAGGCAATTTGCGTCCGAAATTCTTAAAAATGCAAAAGTTCGCTGAAAAAATTACTAGCCAGAAAAATCAGTTGGAAAAATAGTCTCGAGGAGGAGTCTCCGCCTATCTTACAACACAACACATACATTCAATTACATCAGTTATCTTTGATCAACAGAAAGCGAAAGTCAGATGAACCGAGATGCGAATGGACCGTTAAAAACATTCAACCATAAAAGGCAACCATTTACCGACTGATTGACGCATAAAAGGCGCGGCAATAAAACTTTATTACCATTATCAATAATTCAAATTACCAATCAGCCCACTCAATTTCTCTATTTCGCCGTCCAATCTAGCTATTTTCGAATCGGTCACTTCGATTTTCTTCCGTTCCATTTCGAGTCGCCGATCGGTGCCGGTCACTCTTGACCACTTGCCTTGTTTGGCAATCAGTTGCTGTCGACGCTTTAAACGCTTCTCCAGCTGCTTAGTCAGCCGTTCTTTGGCGCTTAGCACATCGCTGGTCTGAAAATAAGCCAGACTCGAAAACCCGTTCGGAGCATGTTTCAAGCCCACCTCGAGATGGACGAACAATTGCGCTTCGGTTGAAATAAACGCAGGCATACAGTTGGCTGGTTGAATTGAGTGGGTTGGGAATTGATCTATGCTTAGCTGAGCAAGCCGATGTAGCACGTAGGAGAGTTCTTGAACAGATTCGGCCACTTCCGGCGAACATATTAGCTGTCCTGAAACGGTTTGAGCAGTAATTCAGCTTACGAACAATACAGTAATAATGTACTAAAGTCGACTCAAAAAATGAGCGACCTGGGCCCAGATCAAAGTGGGAGACCAGGTCGCACTCCGGTTGGGGGTAAATACTAATCTGCACCTGTGTTTACCCTGAACACTAACTTGCGCCACAGAAAAATGAACTTTTTCCTTTTTCCCTAATTGCGATGAAAATAAGATGACTGCAGAATTTGATTCTAGAGTCTTTGGCCACTCTGAAGATGCTTTTATGACGTGTCTAGATAACCTGGCAGATGAACCTCACCTGGCTGACGAACCTCACCTGGCAAGACGAACCTCACCTGGCTGACAAACCTCACCTGGCTGACGAACCTCACCTGGCAAGACGAACCTCACCTGGCAAGACGAACCTCACCTGGCAAGACGAACCTCACCTGGCTGACAAACCTCACCTGGCTGACGAACCTCACCTGGCAAGACGAACCTCACCTGGCTGACAAACCTCACCCAGCTGACGAACCTCACCTGGCAGACGAACCTCATCTGGCAGACAAACCTCACCTGGCGGATGAACCTCACCTGGCAGACAAACCTCATCTGGCTGACGAACCTCACCTAGCAGATGAACCTCACCTGGCTAACGAACCTCACCTGGCAGACAAACCTCACCTGGTGGACGAACCTCACCTGGCAGACAAACCTCACCTGGCAGACAAACCTCACCCAGCTGACGAACCTCACCTAGCAGACGAACCTCACCTGGCTAACGAACCTCACCTGGCAGACAAACCTCACCTGGCTGACGAACCTCACCTAGCAGACGAACCTCACCTGGCAGACGAACCTCACCTGGCAGACAAACCTCACCTAGCAGACGAACCTCACCTAGCAGATGAACCTCACCTAGCAGACAAACCTCACCTGGCAGACAAACCTCACCTAGCAGACGAACCTCACCTGGCTAACGAACCTCACCTGGCAGACAAACCTCACCTAGCAGACGAACCTCACCTAGCAGACAAACCTCACCTGGCAGACAAACCTCACCTAGCAGACAAACCTCACCTAGCAGACGAACCTCACCTGGCTAACGAACCTCACCTGGCAGACAAACCTCACCTGGCAGACAAACCTCACCTGGCTGACGAACCTCACCTGGCAGACAAACCTCACCCAGCTGACGAACCTCCCCTGGCAGACAAACCTCACCCAGCTGACGAACCTCACCTGGCAGACAAACCTCACCTGCAGACGAACCTCACCTGGCAGACAAACCTCACCCAGCTGACGAACCTCACCCAGCTGACGAACCTCACCTGGCAGACAAACCTCACCTGGCGGACGAACCTCACCTGGCAGACAAACCTCACCCAGCTGACGAACCTCACCTGGCAGACAAACCTCACCTGGCAGATGAACCTCACCTGGCAGACAAACCTCACCCAGCTGACGAACCTCACCCAGCTGACGAACCTCACCTGGCAGACAAACCTCACCTGGCGGCGGACCCTCACCTGGCAGACAAACCTCAACCAGCTGACGAACCTCACCTGGCAGACAAACCTCACCCAGCTGACGAACCTCACCTGGCAGACAAACCTCACCCAGCTGACGAACCTCACCTGGCAGACAAACCTCACCTGGCAGACGAACCTCACCTGGCAGACAAACCTCACCTGGCAGACGAACCTCACCTGGCAGACGAACCTCACCTGGCAGACAAACCTCACCTGGCAGACGAACCTCACCTGGCAGACAAACCTCACCTGCAGACGAACCTCACCCAGCTGACGAACCTCACCTGGCAGACAAACCTCACCTGGCAGACGAACCTCACCTGGCAGACAAACCTCACCTGCAGACGAACCTCACCCAGCTGACGAACCTCACCTGGCAGACGAACCTCACCTGGCAGACAAACCTCACCTGCAGACGAACCTCACCCAGCTGACGGACCTCACCTGGCGCAGACAAACCTCGCCTGGCAGATGAACCCCTTGCTTGAATCCAAGAGCTGAACTGACTGAAACCTACCAGAGAGCGGTGCGGTCCGTCTCAGTCCGTATTCAGTTTTAAGGGATCTGGCAGCGCCAACCAACTGAAGTACAAAGCGCACGCGTCTGTCCAACTCTTTCATCATATCTCTATCCTGGTCAAACTGAAATTAACACAGTCTCAATTTTGGCAGCCAGAGATGGGCAAGAGGGCTGAGGGGGTTGAACCCCTCAGGCTCTGACCCACCCCGCTACCCCTCAGGAATTTTAGGAAGAATTTTGTATAGAAAGTTATCATAAAAGTATGCCTAGATTAGGTGTAAATGAGCTTAGAATAGAATAGATGCTTTTAACGAAAAACAAGTAAAAAAACCTTGATTTTAGCCAAAAATCGGACTGGCAGCTGGCTAGGAGTGGCCGGCAGTGAAAGAAAGGCAACGTGGCAAAGATGACGAATCACGGGGTCGCGAAATGGACCACCAGTCTGATCGTAGGCCGCGAGGCCCCCCACACATCGGTGTTAGGGTCAGTGCTGGACACAGTAACAACAATTACCGTCCAATCGTCTCTAACGGAGGGATTGGGTTGGGTGGTTTGAGGCAGCCAGTCAATCAGTTCTGCCGATATGTAGGGCATCAGAGTGGAGAGGTACTGTAGATAGGAGGAGATGACGAAGTTGCTCACTGTAGACTGCGCAGCCAACTCCTCCTGTCCCGAGTGCAGTCTGACTTTTATTAATTCCTGATAAGACACTTAAATTAACAGCCAGAACATTCCGGAATACCCCTAAACCTCCCGAGACATTCGCCCTCGAAGTCAAAACAGTGATTTTGGTAATGAACAAGAGGGATTTTTATTATTCCGTTGCACGTCATAATAAAACTGATTTCTACTACTGCTGAGGGATATTGGAGGCCTTGCTGGTGACTCACACACAATCGGTTACTTCACCAGTAAAGTCTCGTTAGCCCTCAGCAGTAGGAATCTGCTTTATCGTGAAGTGCAACCGAATTAAAAATCCCTCTTTGTCCATTGCCAAAATCTGTTTCGACTTTATGGCAAATATCTCAACCTTCGGGGCCTGCGGTGGTACCATATGGTACCCCTACCTTCGCATTGGTACCGGTACCGGTACCGGTACCTTATGATACCACTCTGTTGAGTGGTACATGGTACGGCACCCATGGTCATGGGTAGGGGTACTATATGATATATGGTACCACCACCACAGGCCCGAAGGTGGGGGTACCATTGGTACCACACCACTACCCTAGGTACCAGTACCATATATGGTGTCGGTACCATAAACGGCGTTAAGTGTCTGACTGTTCTATCTACTTTATTAGTATATACTATATTATTAGTATTAGTATTATATTTTTTTAATATGTACTTTATTAAAAAATCAATACCAAGTAAACGTCACAGAACTGCTGCCACATGAAGTCGACCAGACTAGCGGAGACCACGTGAAACTGGAACCTGTCCATTCTGTCCTCGACCGTGCGTCTCAACGCCATCAACCGGTCCAGAATCCACCAATCAGTCGGCTCGGTTACAGTATCTGCCAGCTCTGTGATTGGTCGAGGCGGGCTATTGGTCCAGAAGGTGCGACAGAGTCTGAAGGCGTTCCAGAGCTTGTTGCAGAAGTGTCTCGAGCGCACTGTCAGATTCATGTCCAGATTCACCTGCACCGTCTGTGCGTCGTGACGCAACAACGCCAGACGCAACGCGTCCACGCCGCAACGCTCCAGACCTTTGGGGAAGTCGCTGCGCAGAGTCTTTGAGGCGCTTTCTGAAGGCAGACACTGACTTTGTTCAGCAGATCACCACACACAGACATGGGCAAAGGGGGGGGGGGGCTGAGGGGGGTTGGCCCCCCATCAGGCTCTGATCTACCCCCCATCAGCCGGCCGCTACCCCCCATCAGGAATTTTTGGGAAGAATTTTGTACAGAAAATTATGATAAAAATATGCCTGGAATAGGCGTAAATGAGCTCAGAATAGCTAATTTTAACTTATTTTGATGAAAAATAAGCCAAAAAACCCTGATTTTCGCCAAAAATCGGACTTTTTGGCTTACCATCCCCTCAGCCCCCCATCAGGCGCTCCTACCCCCCCTCAGCCCCCCATCAGGAATTGGAAATTCTACCCCCCATCAGACGAAATGCTAGCCCATGTCTGACCACACATAAACAGTACATGGGCCGAGGTTTATCCCCCTTCGGCCGCCATACACCCCTCCCTTTCACACTCTTAGAGGGAAAATTTTAAACGCAATTTAGGCGATACCCAGGATTTTGCAAACGGGGGAGGGTGACAAATTTCGAAGTTGCCTGGTTGGCCGCTGCCCAGCCAGGGCAAGAAACCAGCCAATTAATATTCCTATCCCAACTGTAAAACGGGTGTACACGGCCGCCCGGGGTATGCTACTGGTCAGGCATTCCTTTAAAACGCAGTAATCTCTTTCAAGCAATTCTTTCTTGCAGTGGCGAACCCAGCATACTGCGTAGCGGGGGTGAAAAATTTTGAAGTTGTCGAAGCGTTGCAAAATTAGCCTTCAAAAACGCATTGAAAACGCATTTAAATAGACAGGTGTGTGTGTAGGTCATAATTCATTCATTTCTCTTATTTTTGCGTAATTTTTCCTTCCTACTTCCTCCGCAGAGGGAGAACCCACCCGTACACCCCCGGGTGCGCTACTGATTTTTAGATTTCTTTTGGGACACCAAGGCCTCCACACCCCTCTTCCCGATTTTTCCGGCGTGACAGTCAGAGAAATATGAACAAAAAGTAGCGTTTCTATTGTGGCACCAGTTGAAGTTGAACCGGTTCCATTCCATATAATATGGTAGCGATTCCTTTTGGTAAGTGCCATACATGTAGCAGGGGGTCTGCCCCCACCCGACTTAGGCCAGACCCCCGAAACGATTTTTTCCGATTCTCCTCCTGGCAAGTATTTTTTTAGCAAATTTTTCCAATTTTTCTTGCAATTCCAGACCAAAAATTGCCAAAATCACCTATAAAACAGCACTTTTTAGCTGTATTTCAGCACAAATTAGCGATTTATGACGATTTTCAGCCAAAAATTGCGATTGTTGAGCGTTTTCTAGTGCCCAACCCGCTCCTAAAGTTTCAGCCAAATCGGTTGACAAACGTCTTTAAGAAAAAAGATTATTTGAAAACTGTCTTTGAAAGGGAATGTCTTAGGAACATGAATAAAAATTTTAACCATCATTTAAGAATTTATTTATCTTTTATTTAAAAAAAGATTTATTCAAATCGGTTGAGATTTGCAGTTGCCACAGCGAAAAATCCGCCGGCTTTTTTTCTTTTTGACGGACCCTGCATATCGGTAGAAACGCACCGATTTCACTTTCGGACAGAGCAGAGGCGTCGGCCAGTCGACTTTCTAAGTCGGCCAGTGATTTGCCGTGAATAACGTCCAAAGGGTCTATGACATTTCCCAGACTTTTACTCATTTTTCGACCTTCCCCATCTCGCAACAGACCGTGTAGAAGAACCTCCGTAAACGGCAGTCGTCCAGCTAGTCTGAAAACTTGTAAAACTGGAAACTCTACACTCTTACAGTTAGTCAGACAGTCAGGCACTTAACGCCGTTTATGGTACCATACCAAATGGTATATACTAGAGTGCGAACAATACCAGAAAAACCCAATACCAACACCTGAGACCACCAATACCCAATACTTGCGTAACTGAGCCAAAAATTGCACTTCAGTGAACAAGTAGATTCCAGTCGCGTACACAGGATTTATTTCACAGGGATTAAAATTTCGAAGAGGCCTGGTTCGGCCATTGCGAGAAAAGTTTAAAAAATAGCCTTTAAGAAAGCATTTAGAAGCCATTCTGGAGGGTAAAATAAGCAGAAATGAACAGTTTTAGCCCGTACATGATCTACTGTATTACGGTGTTTCCTATTTTCGACCTATTTTATTCTTCTTACTCCACTAGAAATGGGTGTTGTACCACACTCGCATCCCCTGGGTACAGTACTAATATATTCTGTATTAGTAAAAAGAAAATTCAATTGAATCACAAACGTTTATCTTAGATAAGAACAGAGAAATTGCACTAATACTGGTGTACTACTTAGAAAAGCGGACAGTATAAGACATTCTTAACCTTTAGTTTACTAACGCAAAAAACGGCTTTCTATACCTAATCATCGGTCAATATTTTCGATTTTTTCAGGTCAGTTTTCCAGTTCAACAGCGATTTTTTCGATTTTTATAGGTCTTGATTAGTACTGGGTATTGGGGCATAAAAAACCCAATACCCAATACCAATACCTGGAAAACACCCCAATACACACAATACCCAATACGAGTTCGCACTCTAGTATATTATTATTAGAGTGCGAACTGGTATTGGGCATTGGGTATTGGGTGTATTGGGGTGTTTTTCAGGTATTGGGTATTGGTATTGGGTATTGGGGTTTTTGTCCCCCAATACCCAATACTAATTGGGACCAGTAAAAATCGAGAAAGATCGATGTTGACCTGAAAAATTGATCTGAAAAAATCCAAAAGGTTGATCGATGATTAGGTTTAGGAAGCTGTTTCTGCGTTAATTAACTAATAAAGGTTAGTAGAATTTCCTAAAGCGTTCACTTTCTTAAGTACTACACCAGTAATTAATTGCACTGTTCTTATCTAAAATCTAAATGTCATTAGAAATGACATACATTAGTAATGTCACCAGAATGTACGTACCAGTACCAGTACCGTACCCAGGACTATTTAGTATATGCACGCTTTCCGGCTTTAGGAAAGAATTCACCGGAAGCAAGAAACACCATTGAATTACGAAAAATTAAGTATAAACTGTATATTTCTGCTAACTTTACGCCCAAAATGGATTTTTAAAGGCTGATTTTTCAAAATTTTCTCGCCCTGATGGGCAGTGGCCCAACCAGGCCTCTTAAAAATTTTAATCGCAGTGCAAAAAATCCTCTGTACACCACTGGAATGTACTTGTTCACTGAAATGCAATTTTTCGCCCAGCTACGCAAGTATTGGGTATTGGGTATTGGGATATTGGGGGTCTCAGGTATTGGTATTGGGTATTGGGTATTGGGTTTTTCAGGTATTGTTCGCACTCTAATTATTATGGTACCACCGCAGGCCCCGAACGTGGGGTTACCATATATGGTGTGGGTACCATAAAAGGCGTTAAGTGCCTGACTGTCAGACATAGGCAAAGGGTGGTTGACCCTTTTAGGCAGCCGCTATCCGCATCAGATATTTTAGGAAGAATTATGTATAGAAAATTATGATAAAAGTATGACTAAATTAGGTACATAGGTAAATTTACTGTCCGAACAGACAACAAACTGAGCAAATCAGGGGGAAGACTGGTCTGTTTGGCAGCTCAACATGACTTATTTTAACCTATTTTAGCGAAAAACAAGCCTAAAAAGCTCGATTTTAGTAAAAAATCGGACTTTCTGGTTTACCCTCTTGCTCAGCTAAAATACTAGCCCATGTCTGCAGTAATATTGGACAACTGTCAGAACTACCGCATCAAAAGTGTTGAATCAGTTTGTCAGAGACACAAAAAGCCAAAAAATCGAACGCACTGTAGTCCCAGCATAGCCATTCGGACCACCCAGAAGCCGAGAATGTCGTGTCCGGTTTCCATGAGACTGAGCGGGTAGAAATTTGCATCGAGCGGAGCATCGGGCCAACCGGCCAGAACCAGCGGTATGAGAGCGCTGGAGAACCAGGTGTCCAGCACATCTGTGTCTCTGACCATTTCCGATTCTGCTACAGATCGCCCGAAACGCTGACCGAATAGCTCTAAGGCTTCTTCCTCCGTTCCCGCCACTATCCAGTCGTCTCTGCAGCAAAATAGTAGGACAAAAGCATACATGTAACAGGTCATCCGCCGATGGGGGGAGGGGGGGTTGGGGGGGTCTGAGCCAAAATTTTGGGGGATGGGGGTGGGCACTAAAAAACGCTCAAAAATCGAGAAAAATCGCAATTTTTGGCCTAAAAATCGCAAAAAATCGCTAATTTGGGCTGAAATACAGCTAAAAAGTGCTGTTTTGCAGGCGATTTTGGCAATTTTGTGTGTGAAAGTGTAAAAAATTGCAAAAATTTGCTCGAAAATTTACTTGCCAGAAAAATCGGAGGGGGGGGGGGGGGTGAAATCGTCTCGCGGGGGGGGGGGGGGGGGGGGGGTCCCCATCCGGGGGGGGGGGGGGTCTGGCCTAAGTCGGGTGGGGGGCAGACCCCCCCCAGACCCCCCTGTTACATGTATGGACAAAAGCATACATGGGACTGAAAAAGTCCGGAGGGTCTGGAGACTTCGGGGGGGGGGGGGGGGGGGGGGGGGGGGCCCGAAAAAAGTCCGAAAAAAACGCCTATTTTGCCTTAAATAAGCGAAAATTTTCGGGTATGGGGAGGTGATGGGGGTCGGGCACGGGGTATGGATCGGCGAGGGGTATACCCCCTTACCCATGTATGGACAAAAGTAAGATGTGGTGGGCACGCAGTGCCAAAAAAGTGACAGCTGCCTTGCTCAGTGCAAACTAGGCATGACAGGGCGGGCACAGTTGGTGTAGTGGTTTTAGGCCGCAAAGCCACTGTGCGCGACGTCGTGCGTTCATCCTCTCGGCCAGACATGGGCAGGGGGGGCTGAAGGGGGGTTGGCCCCCTCAGGCTCTGACCTCGCCCCTCAGCCGACCGCTACCCCCAGGAATTTTTTGGAAGAATTTTGTATGGAAAATTATGATAAAAATACGCCCGGATTAGGTGTAAATGAGCTAAGAATAGCTTATTTTAGCTTATTTTAATGAAAAATAAGCCGAAAAACATTAAATTTTAGCCAAAAAGGGGACTTTTTGACTTACCACCCCCTCAGGCGCTCCTACCCCTTTCAGGAATTGAAAATTCTACCCCCTCAGCCGAAATGCTAGCCATGTCTGGGAAACACTCAGTATTGTGTATAAACCCATAAACTGTGCTACATAGCAGTACTTTCATTTTTTCAATCCTGCTTCGTTTAGTTTACTCGGGGGAGGGTCTATCATTTCTCGGCACCATTTAGGAATAGCCAGCAGCAGTAAAACAGACCTGCATTTATAAGCAGGCATCTGATGACCCCAAACAATCTGTCGACTCAGACACCAGTCCCTGGTATTGTTGACCCAGTTTCTCAACTGCGGCACCAGAAAGTCGGGCACAATTCTAAGTCGACCGTCCTCAACCGAGCGGAGAACCCGCTGACCCAGGTCTGAACAGTCCAGGAACCATTGCTCCTTGCTCATCAGCTCTATTAGGTCGCCGGTCCTACTGCAGACCGGTAAGATGGTTTTGTGCTCTCGACGCTCCAGTAATAAACCACGCTCCGATAGTATGTCCAACACCTGAACTAGAACAATACTTAACTATACTCGGCTAATGACAAGAACTTTTTTACAGCTGAATTGCATAACTAGATAGCATTTAACGCATCAAACAGTGCTAATGTCTGACCGCTAATGCGTTAAATATGGTTAAATGCCGCATCTAAACATCTATGACATGATCCTATATGCAATACTTCGCTCAGTCTAGCTACACATCCTTTCTGAGTTTTAATCTCCGAAGGTTCGCTATGCATAGTAAGTAGGGCTAATAGCCAAGTATGGACAAACTTCCTGGACTCTTAAGTACAAGCACCATACGGCTCCCGCGCTCAATAACTAAATGTATCCTGTCTGCTCATACTGTACAGTCAGGCCACTTAACGCCGTTTTCGTGCCGGTACCATATGGTACCCCACGTTCGGGGTCTGTAGTGGTACCATATGGTGCCCCCTACCTCCGCATTGGTGCCGGTACCGTCACCATATGGTACCCGCACCCATGGCCATGGGTAGGGGTAGCATAATATGGTGTATGGTACCACCACAGTCGCTGAACGTGGGGGTACGGTACCATAATATATGGTACACTACCCTAGGTAAATACCTATAAACGGCGATATGTACTGAAAGAGAAGTGGAGGTCTTTACTAGTGAATCTTGCACACAACACAACACAACGGATACACACTCAAACGCACACACACGCAACCACTCGCTAACTTCCTACTACAAACACTCACTCAAACTATCAAACTCTTCATCACTCCCCTTTCAACGAGTGTCGACTGGCCGCCGCTGTGCCTGACAATCGGGGAAACGAACTGGGGGAACTGCTCAGCCTCTGTTGGCTCGGTATCTCCGGAAACCTGCTCTGCACTGACGCCGTGCTGACTCGATCGCTTACGCGCCACGTTTCGGCCTTTCCGCGCCTTTGCCTTGACCTGACGACTTGTCAACGGGGAAACGCGATTGCATCTGCTATGAATCGAACTCAAACGAACTGCCATTCTTTCCATCTGCCTTCTTCTTCTCTTTCTCCTTACTCTCAACCTTCTCTTCATCCTTCTCTTCTTCCTTCTTTTCACTCTCTTTCTTCCTCCTCTCACTTTCCTTTTTCTCCTCCTTCTCTGAACCCTCATCATCCTCTTTTTCCTTCCTCCTTTAAACATCTTTCCTCTTCCTCTTCCAAACTTCTCCTTTCTCCTCTCCAAACGAAAACCAGAGCTGATAACTTCACAAGGTGCTTGCCGCAGAGTACTCACGAACAAACTGAGAACGGCTTTCCGCCAAACAAAGAACAGCTGGAGCTCCGTCAACTAACTGCGCGTCATCCCTCTTCATTCGTTTCTTTCTTCTCCTCTTTACCTTCCTCCGTTTTCCTCCCTCTCTTCTATCCACGTCAAAGACCATAGGTTCCTCGATAACTGAGTGCACGAATAAAGCCGAATCTTCTGCCGGCAAAACAAGAACATCTTCAACCGAAACCATCTCTTTCTCTGAACTGGAACGCCCATTGAACGGAGGATCGACTGTTAACCCAGTGAAGGGAGTGTCTAACGAGCCGACTTGGACACCCGAAGTGCCAGAACACGAAGCTGCTTCCTTTTTCACAGGAGTCTTTCGGGATTGAGCCAGGTACTGAGCGAGCAGACGATCCATGTAGTCATCACGCCGCTGTTGTTCGATTTGCCACTCTCGATCACGTCGTTGTTGTTCGAGCTGCCACTCTTGAACACGTCGCTGTTGTTAACAGCGTGAGCGCAAGTTAGGTGGCCAAAGGAAGGTTTTATCAGCAACAGTGCATAGCAAGAGACTGATCAAAGGCAATTGAGCGCGTCAGTAACTTTACAATTAGACTGACCTAAACTGCCGTGCACCTGAATTTACATAGGACGTGTTAGGAGCGTTATCACAAAATTATGCTGTACTGTACACTACGCTGTACTACCGACACTCCTCCTTGATAACGCAAAAATCACCTACATAAAGAAGAGCTAAAACCAAGAGAAGCTACTAAATTACTGGCTAGGCTAGGCTACTTGACTGGCTAGTCGAATTAGGCAACACACCAGTAGAATAAAGTGACTACGCAGACACAACATATCACAGAACAGGTGTTTACAACACAAGTCTTCCACTGGTGGCCATAGTTGTGACTGGCAATGGCGTGTACTTTGTGACTCCGGTTGTTGTTGCTCCTCCTGAACCTGACGAACCTGGCGATTGACTAACTCAACTGGCCGAAGAGCTAGATCATGAACCGCTGGAGGAAGTTGAAGCACTGCTGGTGCCACTGGCTTCTCAACTGGTTGCCGAATGACCGCGGGTACATCTGGTTTGCTCAGAAACCCTTCACGCTGGAGACGAGGTACAGCTGCACGCTCCTCCTCCTCCGGCTGTACGAGGCGATCAGCGGAAACGGAAACGAGAGCACGGGGCAAGTTAGACAAACTAACCGGTTTACCAGCTGGAGTCCCTACGCGTGAGGGACATCCGGAGCCAAGCGAGATGGGTTGTTTTTGTATCTGGTCTCCACCATCATGCGACCAACCAAGGCGAACCGAACTGACGGTGTCTACAAGAACGGGATCAGCCTTCAAATACAAACGACATGATACCTGACCGTTCCGGGCCCCTACTGTCTGTTGAGAGGGGCATCCATTCTGCGCGACTGTAGAAGCAACAATGCCGTCTGACTGAGGTCCAGACACATCTTCGTTGCTGGAAGCACGATCCTCACACGCAGAAGCAGCCACCTCAGCACTCAGAACGAAGCCGGAAACGACCCAGGCATCAGCGAGACGGACAGGCCCACAGGACAACGTCTGCTGAGGTGCACCGAAGTGAAGAACGATCACGCGACATCTGGCACGGGAGTACACCGCCGCCTCGTCCGACTCCTCAGCTCTCGGCGCTGCTGCAGCCACCTGCCTCATCTGTGCACCTTGCCATGACTGCTGCTTCCCTTGCTGCATTACCACCTCTGCCATTCGCACGCACAACACCGGCCGAGCATACTACGCCATAGCTGCCGCAGGTGTGTGGGGGTTTACCTCAGTAAACCACAATAGAAGAAAGCCAGGGGGCTGGGCCCATAACCTAACAGCGTGAGCGCAAGTTAGGTGGCCAAAGGAAGGTTTTATCAGCAACAGTGCATAGCAAGAGACTGATCAAAGGCAATTGAGCGCGTCAGTAACTTTACAATTAGACTGACCTAAACTGCCGTGCACCTGAATTTACATAGGACGTGTTAGGAGCGTTATCACAAAATTATGCTGTACTGTACACTACGCTGTACTACCGACAGTTGTTCCATCTGCCGCTCTTGGTAACGCTGCTGTAGGTCGAGCTGGCGTCGTTCAAGATCACGCTGGTTTTGTTCTCGTAGAAGTTGGAGTTGAGCATGAAAAGTAGGTGTCGTCATGTGAGCATCAGATGGGGCACGGCTGTGCCTGACGATCACGAGCAGTGGTAGCTTGGGGTTGGAAACAGGAGGAGCTTGATAGCAGAACTTGAACTCGTACCAGAACTGAATGAAGGGGGCTCCCGGGTCTGTTCGGCACCAATGAAAGAGAAGTGGAGGTCTTTACTAGTGAATCTTGCACACAACACAACACACACACTCTCGGACGCACGCACACAACCACTCGATAGCACGATACTACAAACACTCACTCAAACTATCAAACTCTTCAGTACCTGACTGTCATAATCAAATCTATCTAATGAAGAAAGCACATACCTTTAGTCTGGCTTCAAACCGGTTCAAGCCGTGGAATTGCGGATAGGCTTCAGAGACAGAGGCTGACTCGTCTAAGCAGCTGACCGACAACGGCAACCGGTGACGTTTTCCAATCTCGAAATCGGTGAGATCGTGAGCTGGAGTTATCTGGAAGCTTTCTGTTAGCTTTATTTATTATAAAGCGCCAACGGGAGTACCAACCATAGGCGGCCCTGACCCAGCTTTACGAACTTTTTGGCAGAATTACGTCACAAAATTACGTCGTACGTTACAAAAATAAATAGACATAAAATGGGGACCCCCGAGACGATTTTTCCGACAATCCCTTCGATTTTTTTTCTGGCAACCAATCTTTTTTTAGCAAATTTTAACGATTTTTGCAAATTCAGACACAAAAATCGCCTGTAAAACAACACTATTTAGCTGTATTTCAGCCCAAATTAGCGGTTTTGACGATTTGTAACCGAATAATTGCGATTTTTGAGCCTTTTCAGTGCGCAACCCTCTCCCTAGAATTTCGGCTCAGATCCCAAAGCTCCCCAACCCTTCGGCAGATGACCTGTTCCATGTATGATGTATATGACCTTCCCAATGGCACCGGTACCATACTCTGTTCAGATTTCGCACCATGGTACAGGCACCCATGGCCATGGGTAGGGTACCTAGGCTAGTGGCCATACATGGGCCGGAAAAATCCGGAGGGGGGTATGGAGACCTCGGAGGGGGGGTGTTCCCCAAAAAAGTCCAAAAAACGCATAATTTGCCTCAAATAAGCGAAAATTTTCTCCCTCCGGGAGGGGGAGGGTGGGGCCAGGGGGGTATGGACGACCGAGGGGATTTATCCCCATACCCCCCGGCCCATGTATGCCAGTGGCACCATATATATATATCGTACCATATATGGTGTTGGTTCGGTACCATAACTAACTGACTGTATGAATACCTTGAGAGCGCCAGTGCCAAACTGCGGCTGAACAGCAGGATCGGCGATTATGGGAAGACGGCGACCAATCAGGAGCGGATGCGAGACCGACCGACCAATGAGCGCAGAGTAGCGGTGGTCCTCTGGATGCACTGCCACTGCCACGTCAGCAAGCATGGTCTCGGGACGAGTCGTTGCTATGGTTACGGAAGAACTGAAAATTGGACACTCAGATAGATGTAACTTAGTCCGCCTGCTATGAAATGTACTGAAGAGAGTTTACTGTTTGAAAGAAACAATACAATGATTATACGGACTCATACATGTAACAGCTCCGAGCCGACCTGGGGGAGGGGGGTTTCCTCAGGTCGGGGGTCGAGGGGGTTTCGCCCAGGTGGGCGGTCCCAAATTTCGAAAAGCTCCAAAACGCCTAGAAATGCGCTTTTAGCACGTTTTTTTCAGTAAGGACGCTAAAAATCGCTATTTTAAGCTGCCAAATAGCGTTTTAAAGCTAAAAACAAGCAAAAAATGACAAAAAGAGCTTCCAAAAACACCGATTTTTCTTAACTATCTGCAGTGGCAACGCCAAATTCGGTTTCCAAAGGCTTTTCAAGTGAATTTTAGGCTAAAAATTAGTGATTTCTGACCCAGTTTGGTCCAGGTCCCCCGCAAAAAGTCGAAAAAAACGCATATTTTGCCTTAAATAAGCGAAAATTTTCTCCCTCCGGGAGGGGGAGGGTGGGGCGAGCGGGGTATGGACGACCGAGGGGGTGGTATTGGCCGGCGAGGGGAGGGGGTATACCACCCTCATACCCCCGCGGCCCATGAATGGTTGCCCACCTCTGTTTTTAGTGTTTTAGTGCCCTTATTGGTGCCGGCCGGTACCATAAACGGCGTCAAATGCCTGTTATGTAAAAGACTGTAGACTTTTCGTGTGAAACATACCTAGAATCAAGCAGAGGATACTTGACAAAGTAGAGCCAGCCAACCGGAACTTTGTGACGGGCGCCAGCAAAAGCGATTTCGGTCGGTTGCGGCACCTCCAAAGAGTCGACTTCCTGATCGGAAATGGCGCTTTTCAGCTGGGGACACCAGTTCACCAACCGATTGTCTCTGAATATCAAGCCATCCTTGTGCAGACGACAAAACGCTTCAACCACAGCGCGTTGGAACCTCTGAAAAGGCAGTGAATCTACAAAAAAACCACTCTATTTCTATGAAAGCTTCTATACAAACTCTATCCATAGTGTAGTAGCAGCGATTCCAAGCTAAATCAGCGCCCATCAACTTCAGTTGCTGGGTGATTTCCGAAATTCGCGCCTTCTTCCATTCTTGGCACTCGGCCAGAAATTGATCGCGGCTCAGATCACACAGTTTGGTGCCTTTTTGGCGCCATAACTTCTTCTCCACCTGCACCTGAGTGGCGATCCCGGCGTGGTCGAAACCGGGAACCCAACTGACCTGAAACACCATACACGTGTGAAAGAATTTATTTCCCTTTCGTTCAAAAAGGATTCATTCAGATCGGTCGAGATTTACGATTGCTACAGCAAAAATATGTCGGTTGTTTTCGGACATAGTCTAGGTCGTATAATACAGTCAGGCACTTAACGCCGTTTATGGTACCGACACCATATAAGGTGCCGGTACCAGCGTAGTGGGACGGTCTAGTGTTCCGACGATATCAGAACTTGTCGATATTCGATATCGATATCGATATCGATATTTTCATCTCAATATCGATCGATATCGATATCGATATCGATATTTATAGTTATGCAAGAAAATGTGAAAATTTGAAAGAGCAAACTGCTCTCGCTGCTTATCAGTCAAGCACTGATGCAATCAGCGATCTGATATCAATTAAGTAGAGAATCGCAGAAAAGGTAGTGGCCCTTCTGAAGCCCTTCAATGAAAAGGTTGACCTCTCAGGCCGATGCCCCACCCATTAGGCTTAAATGAGCTCAGACAGAATAGCGTATTTTAACTTATTTTAATGATAAATAAGCAAAAAAGCTTAAATTCCGTAAAAATCAGACTTTTTCCTTACGATCCTTTCAACCACCGATCAACCCAGCGGTACCCCCTCACGATTTGAAGATTTGTCCCCTTAGCCAAAATGCTTCAAGTCTGCGGAGTGAGCAGCTCTTCAGTGTTGCTGCAGGCAGACGATTAAAAACCTAAGCGTTGCTGTCTAAACGCTGAGAATGCCGAGAAATTGATGTTTCTGAGAGCTACCATGCCACTGTTGAGAGCTATAATGCCACTGTTAGGTTTTGACTATTCCATCGATTTCTGAGTTGTCCAGAAAAAGCTGTATTTTTACTGTTCCAGAGAAACAAACTTGGTGTTAGTTTTGTTTTTTCCTACTTTTCCACTCATAAAAATATCGAAAATATCGATGCGAAATATCGCGATATCGATATCGATATCGATATTGGAAAAAGGGTCGATATATCGACTTTTCGATATCGATATCGATATATCGTCGGAACCCTAGACGGCACCATATATGGTACCACTACCCTAGCTAGGTACCGGCACCTTATATGGGGTCCCTAATGAGGGCGTATATCTCAGGATCTAAGCAGAGCACAGTAATGAAAACTTCGGCAATCTTTTAAGAATTTATCTATCTTTCATTTAAAAAAGGATTCATTCAAATCCGTTGAGATTTGCAGTTGCTACAGCGGTGGCAAAACTGACTTTTAGGGGTATCTAGAAAAAATTTCAATTTTATCTACCGAATTCAGTTGACTCCTAAGCCTAAGCCTCAGCCTAAGCCTGAGCATAAGCCTAAGCCTTAGCCTAAGCCTAAGCCTAAGCAAGAAAGTGATTAATTAATATAGGTATAATGGAGGGACCCCTAAAAGTCAGTTAAGGCAAATCTCAACGGATTTGAATGAATCCTTTTTTTAAATGAAAGATCAATACAGTCATGTCTCGTTAATCCGGACAAGTTGGGACCGGCCACTTTTGTCCGGATTAGCGAATTTCCGGATTAACAAATCAAAGCTAACACTGTTTTTCAGGTCAAATGCCTAAATGACAGATTTTTGATAGTTGCATATCAGATTCTGCAGCTGTACCTCCTAATTAAAACCCAAAAACTTATTTAAGCTGATTATAGCTCCTAAAAAGGCAAAAATAATCACATTCTGATCCAACTAAAAGCATTATTCAATTGAAAATTCACACCTGAATTGAAAAATTGCGCATGGATCCTGTCCAAAATAACCAAATCCGGATTAACGAATCACTTCACAATACAAATTTCGAAGTTGGGACCCCAAGTCTTCTGTCCGGATTAACGAATCCGGATCCGGATTAACGAGTCATATAACATTGGGGAAAATTGGGACCTGGCCTAATCTTGTCCGGAAGGCGAAAATCCGGATTAACGAGACATGACTGTAAATGGTAAATGTACAGGGTGTGTCAAAAAAAACAACCCAGCAGAGTTTTTGCTGTAGCAACCGCAAATCTCAACCGATTTGAATGAATCCTGCTTTAAATGAAAGACGAATAAATTCCTGAAAGACTGGTGAAGGCCCTATTAAGATACTATGCTTAGTTCCTGAGATATTTTCCTTCAAACTCAAAACAGAGATTTTGGCAGTGAACAAGAGCGATTCCGTTGCACTTCACAACAAAACGGATTCCTACTGCTGAGGGGCAACAAGACTTTTACAAATGAAGTAACCAAGCATGTGTGGCACCAGAAAAACGTCGCTACGTTAGCCCTGAGCAGTAGGAATCGGTTTTATTATGAAGTGCAACAGAATAATTATAATCGCTCTTGTTCATTGCCAAAATCTGTTTTGACTTTGAGTGCAAATATCTCTGGAACTAAGCATCGTATCTCAAATAAAAGCTTCACCAATCTTTCAAGAATTAATTTATCTTTCATATAAAATAGGACTCACTGAAATCGGTTGAGATTTGCGGCTGCTACAGTAAAAAATCTGCTGAGTTGTTTTAATCTCTGTTGTTCACTGCCAAAATCTCTGTTTTGATTTTTAAAGCAATTATCTCAGGAACTAAGCAACGCATCTTAATAAAAGCTACACAAATCGTTCAAGAATTTATTTATCTTTCATTTAAAGCAGGATTCATTCAAATCGGTTGAGTTTTGCGGTTGCTACAGCAAAAAATCTGCTGGGTTGTTTTTTTTGACGCACCCTGTATATTTTCCGGGCGTAAAATCAGGAACCGGCCCCAGATTAAAAATACTTTTAATGATCATAACAAATTATAACTTAACAAGTTTTATCGATAAATATTGATTATCGATAATTTTTTGGCATAATTCCAAAATCGTCCAAAATGGTCATGTTATCATTTGAAAGCCCTTCGTCTGACGAGTCTAATGATCACTACATCAGCATAGGAAACGCCCCGGGGTCCTGTTCTACCAAATATAAAAGTACCCCTAGAGACGCATCATCAGTATAGGCACGCTCTGGAGAGCCTGGTTTATAAAACATAGAAGTACCCCTAGGGGACGCATCACTATAGGCACGCTCTGGAGGGCCTGTTTTAAAAACATAAAAGTACCCCTAGGGGACGCATCAGTATAGTGATGCGTACCTCTACGGGTATTTTTATATTTGGAAAACAGGCCCTCTGGAGCGTGCCTTATGCGGATGCGTCCCCTAGGGGTACTTTTATGTTTTTAAAACAGGCCCTCCAGAGCGTGCCTATAGTGATGCGTCCCCTAGGGGTACTTCTATGTTTTTTAAACCAGGCTCTCCGGAGCATGCCTATACTGATGATGCGTCTCTAGGGGTACTTTTATATTTGGAAAACAGGCCCTCCAGAGTGTGGCTATACTGATGCGTCCCCTAGGGGTACTTTCATATTTGGAAAACAGGCCCTCCGGAGCGTGCCTATACTGATGCGTCTCTAGGGCATACATGTACCAGGTCATCCGCCGATGGGGGAGGGGGGTTGGGGGGGGTCTGGCGCCGGCCGGGGGGGTCTGAGCCAGAATTTTGGGGGAGGGGGTGGGCACTAAAAATCGCTCAAAAATCGAAAAAAATCGCAATTTTTTGGCTAAAAATTGCCAAAAATCGCTAATTTGGGCTGAAATACAGCTAAAAAGTGCTGTTTTGCAGGCGATTTTGGCAATTTTTGTGTGTGAAATTGTAAAAAATTGCAAAAATTTGCTTGAAAATTTACTTGCCAGAAAAATCGGAGGGGGGTCGGTGAAATCGTCTCGGGGGGGGGGGGGGGGGGGGGTCCCCATCTGGGGGGTCTGGCCTAACTCGGGTGGGGGCAGACCCCCCCAGACCCCCCTGTTACATGTATGCTCTAGGGGTACTTTTATATTTGGAAAACAGGCCCTCCAGAGTGTGGCTACACTGATGCGTCCCCTAGGGGTACTTTTATATTTGGAAAACAGGCCCTCCGAAGCGTGCCTATACTGATGCGTCTCTAGGGGTACTTTTAAATTTGGAAAACAGGCCCTCCAGAGTGTGCCTCTACTGATGCGTCTCTAGGGGTACTTTTAAATTTGGAAAACAGGCCCTCCAGAGCATACATGTAACAGCTCCGGGCCGACCTGGGGGGAGGGGGGTAGGGGGGGGGGTTTTTTCCTCAGGTGGGGGGTCGAGGGGGGGGTTTCGCCCAGGTGGGGGGTCCCAAATTTCTAAAACCTCCAAAACGCCTAGAAATGCGTTTTTAGCACGATTTTTTCAGTAAGGACGCTAAAAATCGCTATTTTAAGCTGCCAAATAGCGTTTTAAAGCTAAAAACAAGCAAAAAATGACAAAAAGAGCTTCCAAAAACACCGATTTTTCTTAAATATCAGCAGTGGAAACGCGAAATTCGGTTTCCAAAGGCTTTTCAAGTGAATTTTAGGCTAAAAATTAGTGATTTCTGACCCAGTTTGCTAATACTGGAGCCACTACTAGTACTTATATTTTTTGGTCGGGGGGAGGGGTCCCTTAACCTGTCTCGGGGGGGGGGGGGGGGGGGGGGTGAGGGGGGGTTTGGCCTTTCCAGCAGGGGCGTAACCCCCTCCAAACCCCCCCCTAGTACATGTATGCTCCAGAGTGTGCCTCTACTGATGCGTCTCTAGGGGTACTTTTATATTTGGAAAACAGGCCCTCCGAAGCGTGCCTATACTGATGCGTCTCTAGGGGTAGTTTTAAATTTGGAAAACAGGCCCTCCGGAGCATGCCTATACTGATGCGTCTCTAGGGGTACTTTTATATTTGGAAAACAGGCCCTCCTGAGTGTGGCTGTACTGATGCGTCCCCTAGGGGTACTTCTATATTTGGAAAACAGGCCCTCCGGAGCATGCCTATACTGATGCGTCTCTAGGGGTACTTTTATATTTGGAAAACAGGCCCTCCTTAGTGTGGCTGTACTGATGCGTCCCCTAGGGGCACTTCTATATTTGGAAAACAGGCCCTCCGGAGCATGCCTATACTGATGCGTCTCTAGGGGTACTTTTATATTTGGAAAACAGGTCCTGCAGAGTGTGCCTCTACTGATGCGTCTCTAGGGGTACTTTTATATTTGGCAAAACAGGCCCCCGGGGGCGGGCCCTATGCTGATGTAGTGATCATTAGACTCGTCAGACGAAGGGCTTTCAAATGATATATAACATCACCATTTTGGACGATTTTGAAATTTTGGAATATTGCCAAAAAATAATCGATAATCGATATTTATCGATAAAACTTGTTATTTTATAATTAGTTATGCTTATTAAAATATTTGTTTTATTCTGTGGTCGGTTCCTGATTTTACGCCCGGAAACTATACATTTACCCAATAAATTCTTAAAAGATTGCTGGAATTTTCAATAATGTGCTCTGCTTAGATCCTGAGATATACGCCCTCATTAGGGACCCCTAAAAGTCAGTTAAGCCTGACCTTTCGACCCTTGAGTCTGTTCCATCTGATTAAAGTGTCCTGAATGGCCACTGTAAAGGCGTGACCCAAGTGCAGTTTCCCAGTGACATTAGGGGGCGGCAGGCAGAGCACGTACTGGCCGCTGGAGGAAGGCCATTTCCAACTGGACTCATGATTATGGCAAACTTCTGGGTGCCGACTCTGTACGTAATCCGGATCGAAGCTGTCGGGAAATTGCTGCCCAACTGAACTGCTTCGCACAGAAACTAGTGGCACCTTCCATTTTAAACGCACTAGCGCCATGGCCGATTAGGTAGCTACCTAGCATGACAATACTAGAAGAAAACAGAGATAAAGATAAAGAGTAATTTTTAAGCGCCAATATTTAAATTGCGAGATCACTCGAATTGCAGATTTTGAACTCAGACCACCGAATGCTGCATCAGATGACTGCTGACGATGTCTTGATTATTATTTTGCACATCAACATCTAATTACTCCATGCTATATTCAGCTTTACCTCAGATTACGGGTTTTGGTCTCCGAACAAATCCAGTAAAACGTGCGAACCTAACTTGTCAATCTTCAACAAATATGACCAAATACGGTATTAAACAACTGTATCTGACTTGTAGATTACTGGATTGGACAACAACACACCATCACATCCATAACCAATTGCTGAATGCTACCTCAGATTACGAGCTCTCGTTAAACCACCTTACTTTATCGATTATCGGCTGATTACCGCCGGAACCACACTTAGAAAACTTGCTATAAAATTCATACGCATAGTCGTACATAGACAATAAGCACAGTTAGAAAGATTGGGATCGAAAGTCCATGTCTCTGGACGTTTTTAAAGGACGATCATCACTCCGAAAATAGTGCAAAGAACAAGTTTTATATGTCACCTTTTGAAAGATAGCTAGCAACTTTACCGTGTTAGTAGGCCTACCTTAGATGCATATTTTGGCGCATTTACTTTCAGAGATCCTTGAACAACAAATAGAATATAAAAAGAATGAAAATGCGCTATTTCGATGTCCCCTTACGTACGGTACTAAAAGAATGCACGCGTCGTCTCAACGCCCCTGAGCGGGCGCGCATTCGCAGTCAGCAGCCGGCGGCGCAGCACAGGCAGCAGAGAATTGAGCGGCAAATTCAAACGTGCGAAGGCGGCCGATCGCTCACGGAACCTGCAACATGTGCCAAAACCAAACCAAGCCAAGCGACAACCATACCCCTTTCTGTGCTACCGTGCTTGTAGTATCCGTCCATACACTTATCGGAGTCCGTTTGGGGTTTTTTGAAGAGTGAATTTCCTTGTCTTTTACTTTCCCTCACTTTTTCATGACCAATTTTTTAAAGCTGCCTCTTGCGACCTTATACCAGCGTTAGATTTGGACTTGTTGAACTTCCAAAATGTTAGAAAATGAAGTAAAACTCATAAATTCTCTCTGACGATTCTCGACCTGCCCCTTCAGCCACTACCTCTACTGTTATGCGTACTAATGAAACAAGCCACAAGAATATAGTGAGAGCAGTGTCCATGCATGCAGCCCTCCTTGATACCACATCAAAATCCGTTTACAGTAGAATGTCTATAAATGGACCTCTATAAGTTGGACGCCTCCGTAAATGGACGCTTTCCTTGTCAACGTACTGTACTTTCAGCTGGATTCCAGTGATGTATTGTTACATCTAGGACAGCGCAACGGCTACGGCGCAAATTATTGTATTCAAATTCGGCACAACCTGACTGACTAACCAAACAAAATTTGCACAACAAAAGCGATCAGAATCAGCACGTCGTTTGCACACGCAAAATTAACAAACTAATACGAACAGTAACAGCAAAGTTATTATTTTCTCTTTCTAGTTTTTTTAACATTCGAACGTGGCCTGTCCCGTACAGTCTTATGAATTCGACGACCCGATCTGCGAGCGCTGACAACAGCACAGCCACTACTGAACATGAAACTGATCTGGTTTCCTCGGCTTTTGCACAGATCGAGGCGTTGTTTGAAGCGAGTGAGGCCAGCCAACACACTATCGCTGTTATCATCGCCGAGTCGTTGAATAAAATTGGCCACCGACTCCAGCACATCTTCTCGGAGCTCGTCTCCTGTAACGTTGGAATAATACAGTAAACTTTGACCGGGTACCGGGTCTTTCCGCATAAACGCCCCAAATAGTGGCCCCTGTGCGATTGGAAAGCCTTTCCAAATAAAATGGAAAGAAAGGTGAAAAAGTTAGGCATGTGCAAGAGCGTTAATTACCTATGTAAGTTAAAAGTTAGGTATGCAAAAGCTCATCGGCGGTTATTCAGATTAAACATTTTGACCTGGAGGAGATAAAAAATATGATGAAAAATGGGCTAAAACCTAAAAAATCGCGGCTAAATGCATGAGTTTTAGTATACAAACATGATACTATCGGTTTTTGTAAAAAAAATCAGTCCAAAAAAGTTCAAATAACAGAGAGACAGCGCTCAGCCAGAGAGCAGTGTTGCCATTTCGAAATAAACGACCATGTATAGTAGTTTTCCAAATAGCCGCCCGTGGGCATTTATTGAGATTAGAATTCAAGTTGTGAAAAGTGCCAGAAACTAAATAAACGCCCATATTGAGGTTAAAGCTTACCAATCGCGAAGAACTTTGTCCGAAACACTTCCTCCAGATGAGGTGCGCGGAAGAACTTCAGCGCACTGGCTGCTTGCAGTCGATGTGAATGACACCACTGTATTACGACCAAACCACGAAAGCCTGCAAACATTTAGCCGATGCAGCCAAGGACTAATCGACAAAGTATAGTGCACACATAAGTATTAGAGTGCGAACTGGCATTGGGTATTGGGTATGTCAGGTATTGTTCGCACTCCAATAAGTATACTGTAGTACTGGTATAAAGAGGAGTGACGAAGTCATGCCACATGCTATGTTGCAAGTGCCGGTACTCGCACAAGAATGCATTGTTTGGCTAACCGACCCAGAGGTAATTTAGTATTAGTCTGCTAGCTGAATAGAAATTCTGGGTACGTCTTTAACTTGTGTGCTATGCTAAAAATATTTTTAATTTGGTATGCTATTCTAATCTAAAACCACTGTTGCATTACAGGAAGTACTAATTTCAAACTAGGCTCACAACAATTACATACCTGGAGCAATTAATCCGTTAAAAGTTCTCGCACTGCTTTTCTTCAGTGATATCTTCAGCTGTGCGGCACACTTCAGATTTTTGCCATCCGATCCGACTCTCTGATAGCACTCAGGGTCAATCTTGTTTTTTTCGCAGTGATGGCAAGCAAATGTCTGATAAAAAGGGACGTTTTCTGAACGTTTGACGCCTCGCGACTTGATCCATTGTGATTTCGTCACCTTCTCAAATTGGTCGACCCAGCTGCAGCAGTCCTCCTCGCTTTCAACCTTGACAGCAATTACGCACGAAAACCAGGAACTGTCTGCGTGGTCGCATTGAGCTCGGCGCTGATCCTTCGAAGACAACAGTTGAAAATCCAGAACCTTGCACTCGAGACTGATTTCTTGAAGTTCTGCAGCAAGCTGATCGCGTGTTTCTACAGTACAGAATGGACTCATCTCATTCAGTCAGAAACGCGAATAGAGCGTGGAACAAGGCACTTAGGAACGCTTTTTCTGGGCAACAGAAATTGGCACCTGTACAACGCGCTAACGGCGGGCGGGAAGAAATCAATGTGGCAACACGGATGCAAGCAACCTTACATAACAGAGCGGAACAAAGAAAGGAGGTGCAGTGCGGCCGACAGGCCCCGTGCAACGGCAACGGTAGCAGAGAACCGGCGGCGCGGCTGTTTTGAATTTGCCGCTCAATTCTGTGCTGCCTGTGCTGCGCCGCCGGCTGCTGACTGCGAATGCGCGCCCGCTCCGGGGCGTTGAGACGACGCGTGCTAAAAGAATCGTAGCATTCGAGTCCGCCGACTGATATGTCTGCCCAAAAGCATATGGGTAGATATGACAATTTGCTATCGATTAAGCATAAGTATAACAGTCTTCTTCCACAGCCCAGGACCGTGGTCCTTTTTACACAAAAAAAACACCAAAAATATCTACATTTGAAACACTAATCGGCTAAGTAGTGATCTCCCTATTAAAAAATGCAATCGAATCGACTGGCGCCCCAGGCCCCGTCCCACCAAATTGCCATTTATATACAGTATAGATCAAAAAATATGTCCCATCGCTTTTTCGGCCTTCACTCAAACGTTTCGTTCTCAGTCACTTCTTTACCGATTTGGCTCAAATTTTCAGCAAAAATTAACAACATGGTTGGCTAAATATTCTGCAAGTTTAGTGCCAAAATTCCGACTCATACTGGTTTTATGACCCGAAAACTAGGAATGAGGGTGGTCCACGCAAATTTATTTTTTTTCGGTAATACAAGGAGCACAGTCCTGAAACTTGCAGGAATGATTGGTGTTGCTATTGGGCATAACATACTAAGCGGACAGCCCTGTAGCTCAAAGGGCACTAAAATGGGGGAATTTCAAAAACATGAGTGAAAATCCCATAGTTAAGAAATCTGCACCTTCTAGAATCAAAGCACTGAATCTGTTGTTAATCAACATAGATTGTAGCAGGAAGTTCGACAAATAAATGAACCTGATATTTAAGCTCTGTTCCACACCATAGTAACCATCCCTGCAGCGTTTTTTGAAAATTGAAAATCTTTAGAATCGTCATTTTGCCGGTTTTACGAAGAAAAGTCATATTTCGTCATGTTTTTGAAATTCCCCCATTTTAGTGCCCTTTGAGCTACAGGGCTGTCCGCTTAGTATGTTATGCCCAATAGCAACACCAATCATTTCTGCAAGTTTCAGGACTGTACTCCTTGTATTACCGAAAAAAATTAAATTTGCGTGGACCACCCTCATTCCTAGTTTTCGGGTCATAAAACCAGTATGAGTCGGAATTTTGGCACCACACTTGCAGAATATTTAGCCAACCATGTTGTTAATTTTTGCTGAAAATTTGAGCCAAATCGGTAAAGAAGTGACTGAGAACGAAACGTTTGAGTGAAGGCCGAAAATGCGATGGGACATTTTTTTTGATCTATACTGTATATACTTGTTTTCTTTAGCGCGAGCTTGAGCCTAAGTTTGTTGACCTTTAGCCTAAAACTATGTCTAAGCCTAAGCTTAACACCAAGACTTGAAGGGCCGTGTGTAATAGTCAGCGGAGGGGGAAATGGGCCACATACCAATTAAATAATCTAGGGAGAGCACGTTAATTGCAGATCAGTAATTAAGACAATGTGTGACATTAAGCAATTGCTCCCCAGCCGAAGATTATTTTTCCACACCAAGATCTAAGTGCTGCATGCTTCATACAGACAGATATGCTTAATAAACTTTTAAGTTTATTATTCATGCATTCCAGCGTAATTTTAACTCTCGTAAATACTTCCTTGCTCTAAGAGATTTCAGACCTTGGAATGCGCTTGATATCGGAACTGTAATTCCCAAGGATAATTTTACAACGTTTCTTAAGGAGGCCGACCTAATAGGATTTTCACAGATTCCGTTAAAATAAACAACCACGCAGATTTTTTTTACATTTGTAGCCATAAATCTCAACCGATTTGAATGAATCTTTTTCAAATGAAAGATAAATAAATTCTTGAAAAATTGATGAAACTTTTATTAAGATACTCTGCTTATTTCCTGAGACTGTATTTGCACTCAAAGTCAAAACAGTGTTTTTACCAATGAACAAGAGGGATTTATATTATTATGCTGCGCTTCATAACAAAACGAATTCCTACGAGCTCCTGCTGGGGCTAAGAAGGCTTTACTGGTAACTACTGTAATTTTAATAGTGAAATTTTATTTTAATTTAATATTACTATAACAGAACTAGCCGATTTTAATTTTAATTTAATATTAATATAATAGCCCCCTGTCAATTTTAATTTAGATTTAATATTAATACTATTAAATAACAATTTTAATAGTATTTTAATAGCATTTTAATAGTAGATTCTAAAATGCAGTCGAAAAGTTTTGGACACACTTCAGCGAACTGGCAAACAACATCTTTTGCTTGAAGTTGTTAGTGTTAGTTGATCAGAGATGCAACTTAGAAGCATTTTTCTGGGAAAATTTATAACCATTTTTTAAAATGACTTTGTCTGAACCTGGTTTTAAATTGCATTCGAACACAAGTAGCTATAGAAAAAGCTATTCATGCATAGTTAAAGAGAAATTTTTGAAAGGAAAGACTGTTACATAGGTTATTGACTAGATTCACGTCCTTTTGTCATTCATGCCTATTAGTGAGAAACGTTTCACTGTTTCCAAGTGAAAACACATTCGAGATTCAGAGGGCAGTCAGAAATCTTCAATTTTCGTTATTTTCTGAGTTAAAATTATGTAACTCCTTGATTGTCAAACATGGTTTAACTATTAAAATGCTATTAAATTACTATTAAAAATAAATTTTAATATTCAGCCCCTGTGTGTATTTTTAATTTAATTTAATATAATAGTAGGGCCTCTATTTTAATATTAATATAGATTTAATACTATTAAAATGGCACTATTAATAATAGTTTCATTTTAATATTACTATATTTAAATAACAGTACTGGTAACACACACGCTCGGTTGCCTCACTAAAGTCTGGCTACAGTACAAATCTATCTTCCATTAATATCTGTCATTTAGCATTGCTCTTTTCTCTAAACATGTACACTATTACTAATCATAGATTGGCCGGAACCTGTATGCCTACCTATCTCCAAGCTGTCTCTACTTATAAGGGTGATTTTAATTAACAGTGAACAGAGACCTCCATAGAAAACTGGCTATGAAAGCCTTGCGCAGATATATGTTATGTACTACAATTTGTACATTAGCGCCCGCATGCCGATCGGTAAAGCCCATGTGCTTGTAATCTCAAAACGTCACTCTGTCTTTGATCATCTGGTGGGACATACAATTTGAACTAGGATTTACTGTCTCGACAGTAATATGCTCTTTATATAGCTACTGTATGCTACGTAAACTACGACGCTGATTTTACGCAGTGCTCAACGCTGGAGAGAGGAGAAAATAAAGAAAAAAGAAAAATGGAATGGATTTGGATTCCAACTACCCTCTTTTCAGAGATTGCAAGCGCAAGTAGAATATGCTTTAGACTAAGCTACAGAATTTGAAGCACAGTCAGAAAGACTGCCCGACCCGCTAAGGGCGCCGCTCAAAAATTTATGCCCGGCCACACCTGTCCAAAATGCTAGATTGTCAGGCACAGAAAACAGTGGCGTACCCAGGGGTGTGTGTAGGATGTGTACACCCCCGCTGCGGTGGAGGTAGGGACGAAAAATTAAGCAAAAATATGAGAAACGAATTAATTATGTACTAGAACTAACTGTCTATTTTGTGCACAGAATACCTTTTAAATGCGTTTTCGAAGGCTTAATTTTCAATAATTTCTCGCCCTGGTCGGGCAGAAGTCCAACCGCCCACTTTAAACTACTAGAACTTGTAATTTCTGTCAATTTTACGCTCAATGCTTTATAAACACGTTCTTGAAGGCTAATTTTGCGAAATTTTCTCGCCCTTGTTGGGCAGCGGACCAACCAGGCTACTTCAAAATTTTACCCCCCCCTTTGCAAAATCCTGGGTACGCTACTGCCAGCCAGAAAATGCACATCTCTACCCAGTCACCATACTACATTGTATACATAATCAATTTACCGGATTGGTCTATTCAAGTTCAATGCATCCAACCAAATGCACTATTCGGTTTTAACAGACGATCCGTTTTCCATTTGCGGCCGGCCTATTTGTCACTAGCCAAGAAAACGGTGGTATGTATTTAATTGAATTGATCAGAACGTTTTTGCATTCTCCAAAACCCTGTTGAATTTTCAGAAACAGATTCTATTATATCGTGTTTATTCCAATCAGCCAACTACCTAAATAGTCCAATAAGCCGCCCCCGCCAATAAGCCACGCACGGTTTATTGGAATCAGCCTGCAGCGCGCGGCTTATTGACATCAGGACTAGACCTACAACAGGCGCCAATGACACCTTTATACGGTAAAATTGCGTTCCGCTGCATTTCTTCAAATCTATCTAAAGCGGTCACAGTCCTTGCCTTTTATACTGTACGTACAGCCCAGATCATGTTTTTCAATTGGTAGCCAAGCAGAAAATTTTCAGTAAAAATCTTTGTTGTAGCTGTACAAATATTCGTCCGAAATAAATAAACGCGGTATCTTTTATAGAGTTTATTTGAGATATTCCATTCATGGACGAAAAGCTCGCTGCTCACATTAAAATCTATCGAAAAGTAGTTAAAGCAAAAAATAGGGTATGTTTTTGGCCTTTCTAAATGATGCACAAAAACTTCACAGAATGCAGTCTTAGAAGCCAAAATTAGAACGTGTCAGGACGAAGCTAATTCTCTTTCAGCGAAGCCCTACATTTCCATTATTACGCTGCTCTGCATCTGTATTATTTGCTGCAGATTCAATGAGGTATGAGGCAGGGTGCCTGGATATTGCTGAATACTAGAAAATATGACACGTACTGCTGCTTACCGCCTCTGTTTTGTCAACATTGTGTCCAAGTTCAATTTTGTCATAAACGGTCCTTCTACTTTGGTATTGGTATTGTTTGGTATGGCCGGCAGTATTTATTCGTTTAGAACATTGGTTAGAAGAGCCAAAAAGAATGTGCGGTTTGCTAGGTATTTACTGGCTCTTTCTTTGTGGGACATGGCCTTGCTCACCACCACTTTCTTTTTCTACAACCTAGTCACTATGTTTAAAGGAGACAAAGTTCTCAATGGACCTTGGATCTACCTTTATAAGGTAATTATTTGATTTGCAGACAAATTTAATTAGTTTCTTCATTCAGGTCATTCGTGCGTGCGTGCGTGCGTGCGTGCGTGCGTGCGTGCGTGCGTGCGTGCGTGCGTGCGTGCGTGCGTGCGTGCGTGCGTGCGTGCGTGAAACCTTTTAACGCTTATGTGTCGGTACAAGGCGTGGATTTATGGCTATCTATGGCTATTAAGCTATCTGTGGCCACAAGACCGCATAGCCATAGATGGCTACTTACCATAGCCATTGAAGGCTGCTTAAAAGCATAGCCATACTTGGTTACAGACAGAGCCTTTTTATGTGGCTCCATAGCCATCTATGGCTACACAGGAGGCGCCTCCTCACTTCTGACCATAAAAAGCTTAAAAAGCTACAGAGCCGACTATGGCTACATTGGTCCGTCCAGCCTTGTATAGCCAAAAGTGGGCTGGGCCTATCTATGTCCATAGATGGCTATCCAGTCTCAATTGAGTGAATTATCTGTTAAGGACCTACTGAGGCTGATTAAAGCCTCGGGTAGGTGGTAAGTTCGACTTGTTCGATTTCACTTCATACAGAGCACCGAAATGGACCCTCGGGTCTGATCGTAGGGTCGTCTGGTCGACACTCGTCACATCGAATAGGCTATCCAGGCGCGGAGCCGTAGCCACAGATGGCTACAGAGCCATCTATGGCTACACGGGAGGCGCCTCCCCACTTTTGACCATAAAAAGCTACATAGCCATCTATGACTACCTACAACAGTCAGGGAAATAACAACATATATGGTATCAGTACACATATATGGAAACGGTACCATATATGGTGGCGGATCACCATCAAGACCTACCATCTATGGTACCACATCCTAATATGGTACTGGTACCATTTATGGTACCGGTACCATATATGGTACCCCTTCGATCGAGGCCTCAGGTGGTACCATATATGGTACCGGTACCATATATGGAAACGGTACCATATATGGAACCGGTACCATATATGGTAACAGGTACCATATATGGTACCCCTTCGATCAAATCATAAGGGGTACCATATATGGTACCGGTACCATATATGGTACCCTTTCGATCGAGGCCTCAGGTGGTACCATATATGGTACCGGTACCATATATGGAAACGGTACCATATATGGAAACGGTACCATATATGGTACCGGTACCATATATGGTACCCCTTCGATCGAGGCCTCAGGTGGTACCATATATGGAAACGGTACCATATATGGAAACGGTACCATATATGGAAACGGTACTTATATGGTACCGGTACCATATATGGTACCCTTTCGATCGAGGCCTCAGGTGGTACCATATATGGTACCGGTACCATATATGGAAACGGTACCATATATGGAAACGGTACCATATATGGTACCGGTACCATATATGGTACCCTTTCGATCGAGGCCTCAGGTGGGCCCATATGGTAAACGGTACCAGATATGGTACCCCTTCGATCGAGGCCTCAGGCATACATGTAGCAGGGGGGTCTGCCCCCCCACCCGACTTAGGCCAGACCCCCCCGGATAGGGACCTCCCTCGAGACCGAGACGATTTTTCCGACCCCCCTCCTATTTTTCTGGCAAGTAATTTTTGAGCAAATTTTTGCGATTTTTTGCAATTTCAGACACAAAAATTACCAAAATCGCCGGTAAAACAGCACTTTCTAGCTGTATTTCAGCCCAAACTAGCGATTTTTGGCCCAAAAATTGCGATTTTTTTCCATTCTTGAGCGTTTTTTAGTGCCGGACCCGCTTCCCAAAATTTTGGCTCAGACCCCCCAGGCCGGCGGCCGACCCCCAACGCCCCCAACCCCCTTCGGGTGATGATGTGTTAAAAGTATGGCCAGAGGTGGTGCCCTATTGTTCCACCCGAGGCCGCGATAGAAAGGGGTCCAAATATGGTACCGTTTCCATCTATGGTACCGTTTCCATATATGGTACCGTTTCCATATATGGTACCGGTACCATATATGGTACCACCTGAGGCCTCGATCGAAAGGGTACCATATATGGTACCGGTACCATATATGGTACCGTTTCCATATATGGTACCGTTTCCATATATGGTACCGGTACCATATATGGTACCACCTGAGGCCTCGATCGAAAGGGTACCATATATGGTACCGGTACCATATATGGTACCGTTTCCATATATGTTACCGTGTCCATCTATGGTACCGGTACCATATCGTGTCCCCCCCGAGGCCTCGCTCGAAGGGGTACCATATATGGTACCGGTACCATATATGGTACCGTTTCCATATATGGTACCGTTTCCATATATGGTACCGGTACCATATATGGTACCACCTGAGGCCTCGATCGAAAGGGTACCATATATGGTACCGGTACCATATATGGTACCCCTTATGATTTGATCGATGGGGTACAATATTTGGTACCTGTTACCATATATGGTACCGGTTCCATATATGGTACCGTTTCCATATATGGTACCGGTACCATATATTGTACCAGCTGACGCCTCTAGCGACGGGTTACCATATATGGTACCGGTACCATATATGGTACCAGTACCATATAAGGAAGTGGTACCATATATGGTACCACTTGAAGGTGTACCGGTACCATATATGGTACCGTTTCCATATATGTGTACTGATACCATATATGTTGTTATTTCCCTGACTGTACAATTCACTAGTTATCTATGCCTACTCCTTGGCTGAAATTAAATTATGCAATTTTCCGAGTAGTCGGTCCACTCAAACCACGCCCAGATTTTTCACATTCCTTTACCAAAAAAGCCGTCTTGACTGCTAAGAAGGTCGGGTGGTGTTGGAAACTGAATCTGCTATTGTTTAGGAATGTTAACGCTCAAACACTAGCCTAATCGCGCACTAGCGATCTCTCGGTCAACAAACAAAACTTTCTGAGTTTGCGAAACCCCACCACGGTATATGTGAATCACCCTGTGTATGCTGTAGCTAGCAACTTTCAGATATTTTATCCGCTCTGCAACTTGGCAATGACAGGCGGCAAATGGACAGTGTTGGCTATTACAATAGAAAGATTTCTGGCGGTCACCCGCCCCTTCCAGCAGTTGGCCCGAGAAGCAAAACCCGTAAAACCGATTCTGTCTCTAATTTGCGTGTCAGCTGTGCTCATAAACATTCCTATGTTTATGGAGTTGAAGATTCACACCTGCAGACAAAACATAACCGGAAATTTGATGCCTCAAATCGGGGCCACCGCTTTGCGCCATAGCCGCACTTATAAATTGGTTTATCGGGTCATGATTCTAATGGTTTTTGAGAATCTCACTCCCTTTCTCTGTGTACTCGCACTTACTGTCAGAATGCTTCTGGTGCCTCAGTCCATGTCAGAACAAATGCACCCAACACGTCAGCTCAGCCGGCGAAGGGTATGTGCAATCATTCATATCTCTCTTAATTAACTACGTACCTACGTACGTGCCTGCCATAGACAATGAGGGGAGCGGATTACTGTGGGTAGGTATTGAGAAAGTACCTAATGTCAGGTATCAGCTACAGGTATTTAAGTAATGCCCAATCAGGTATCAGGTACAGGCTCCAAAAGCGGTTTTTAAAAGCATTCTAAGTGTAAATTTAACAGGAATTAACAGTTTTTAGGAGTCAGAAGGGGCCTGGAGTACTATTGCACAATGAGGACGAAAAAAAATTGAAGAGTTAGGTGTTCTAAACGCATTTTGATTAACAAATTGGCCTTTTGATGCTATTTTTGAAAACGAAAACGTACCTGATACTTGTACCTGTTTCAGGCCAAAAATACCCAAAATCAGGTTGGTGCAGTTTAAAAGTACCCGATCAGGTATCAGGTAGGTATCAAGTGGGTATTGCAAATCTACCTGATAATCAGGTACAGGTACAGGTACAGGTATACCTGATCCACAGTAGGGCAGAGCCAACATTACCTGTATGAGTAGCCGAACCAATGTGTTTTGCAGAGTTTGCTGCTATTTGAAAACAAGCGAGCTAGAAAAGCTGCAGCCCTCTTGTTGGCAGTGATTGTCAAGTTTTTGGTCTGTCAAACGGCACCTACAGCCTGCAATGTGATCGAGTTTGCGCTGCCGAAAATCACCAGAACGGCGCTTTTTGGAAAGTTGGTTGATATTGGCAATCTACTGGTTGTTATACACAGGTAAGAAAAGAAGAAAGCGCATTTGGAAATTGTGTTCTGAAAATGTATGCACAATGTATATACAGGGTGTGTCAAAAAAAAACAACCCAGCAGAGTTTTTGCTGTAGAAACCGCAAATCTCAACCGATTTGAATGAATCCTGCTTTAAATGAAAGACGAATAAATTCTTGAAAGACTGGTGATGGCCCTATTAAGATACGATGCTTAGTTCCTGAGATATTTTCCTTCAAACTCAAAACAGAGATTTTGGCAGTGAACAAGAGCGATTCCGTTGCACTTCACAACAAAACGGATTCCTACAGCTGAGGAGCAACAAGACTTTTACAAATGAAGTAACCAAGCATGTGTGGCACCAGACAAACCTCGTTACGTTAGCCCTGAGCAGTAGGAATCTGTTTTATTATGAAGTGCAACAGAATAATAAAAACCGCCCCTGTTCATTGCCAAAATCTGTTTTGACTTTGAGTGCAAATATCTCAGGAACTAAGCATCGTATCTTAATAAAACCTTCACCAATCTTTCAAGAATTAATTTATCTTTCATATAAAATAGGATTCACTGAAATCGGTTGAGATTTGCGGCTGCTACAGTAAAAAATCTGCTGGGTTGTTTTAATCTCAGTTGTTCACTGCCAAAATCTCTGTTTTGATTTTGAAAGCAATTATCTCAGGAACTAAGCAACGCATCTTAATAAAAGCTACACCAATCGTTCAAGAATTTATTTATCTTTCATTTAAAGCAGGATTCATTCAAATCGGTTGAGATTTGCGGTTGCTACAGCAAAAAATCTGCTGGGTTGTTTTTTTTTGATGCACCCTGTACATGTCATTGTACTGCTGATTCAATCAGGTTATTATCGCGCCATATAAAATCGTATGTGAGTTCATGAAGTCAGAAACTATCGGTCAGTCAGAGAGACTAAGCCATAGACGAATCGGTTCCTTTTATGGCTTACCTCTCCGACTATGGCTATGATGTTCCATCGATGGCTATTGAACGCCTACTTAGCCATACATGGCTACTTAGCCCTCTATGGCTACTTAGCCCTCTATGGCTACTTAGCCTTCTATGGCTACCACTCTTCCACAGCATAGCCAACTATGGCTACATAGCCATCTATGGCTATGTAGCCATCTATGGCTACGTAGCCATAGATGGCTAAAGAGGCGGGGCCTCCTCGAGTTTAGCCATAGATGGCTACATAGCCATAGATGGCTACGCATCAACATAGCCATCTATGGCTACATAGCCATCTATGGCTAAAAGTGTGGGGCCTCCTCGATTTTAGCCATAGATGGCTACATAGCCATAGATAGCTACATAGCCATAGATGGCTACGTAGCCATAGTTGGCTACCGCTCTTTCACAGCATAGCCAACTATGGCTACTTAGCCATCTATGGCTATGTAGCCATCTATGGCTACGTAGCCATCTATGGCTAAAAGTGGGCAGACCCTGTTTTTGTAGTCATAGATGGCGACATAGCCATAGATGGCTATGTTGATACATATTTGGCTGAAAGTGAGCAGGGCCTGCCTTTGTAGTCATAGATAGCTACTTAGCCCTCTACGGCTACCCAGTTCGGGCAGACCAAACTCCGATTGGAGTAGTTTTCTGATGGTTTCCAATGAGCCCCTCACATGACAGGACCGAATGTTATGACTTTTCGTGGTGGGACCCTAACTGGGAAGATTTGTCATCGGTAAGAAGTGCGCCAAATTCAAATCACTCAGGTACTGGCACCTTCTACTGAACCTAAATCGTCTTCATCCTCCAGGCCACCTCTGCCATTCGCTGACTTCCAGATCGTACCAGAACCACTTCGATCATCCAGCCCGCCACTTACGATTTGCATGTCATCAATCTTCGCCGAAGTACTATCCCAGGAATCCGCCAATTTGGAGTCGAAGAAGGTGAAGCTGCCGATTTTCCTTCAGCTTTCCACGATTCCCACTCTTCTAGCTTCTGTACTTCTTCAACAAACTCTCTCCTTCCAGCCACACCACTTTGATCTACTTTAAATCGTCCCGCCGAAGTACTATCCTGAGAATCGGCCGATTTGGAGTGGAAGAAGGTGAAGCTGCCGATTTTCCTTCAGCTTTCCACGATTCCCACTCTTCTAGCTTCTGTACTTCTTTGCATGGTTTCTCCTTTGAGGCACACCACTTCGATCCACTTCAAATCGCGCCGCCAAAGTACTATCCCGAGAATCGGCCGATTTGGAGTGGAAGAAGGTGAAGCTGCCGATTTTCCTTCAGCTTCTTTGAGGCACACCACTTCGATCCACTTCAAATCGCCTCACCGAAGTACTATCCTGAGAATCGGCCGATTCGGAGTGGAAGAAGGTGAAGCTTCCGATTTTCGTTCAGCTTTACATTGTTTTAAGTCTTGTAGCTTCCATACTGCTTCAATACCTTGTGGGCCTCCAGCCACACCGCTTCTAATCCACTTTGAATCGTCCTGCCGAAGTACTGCCCCAGAATCGGCCGAGTTAGGAGTGGCAAGAGATGAAGCTGCCGATTTTCCTTCAACTATCCGTTATTTTAACTACTGCTTCAAATACAAAGTTTGCATCAAATATGCTTACTACAATATCCGATCCAATCGGGACCATCATATTCAGACTTAGCTAAGTGAGAGCTTTTGATTGAGTACCTACATGCCTATGTTACGAAGCAGCGATAAAAAGTTAGAAAATTTGCATAAAAAATTTGCATATTCAAAATGTCAATTTTTACGTAGCCATCTATGGCTACATAGCCATCTATGGCTACGTAGCCTTCCATGGCTAAAATGGCTCGATCGATTTTAGCCATAAAAGGCTACATAGCCATAGATGGCTATGTAGCCATAGATGGCTATGTATAATTCGATAGCCATCTATGGCTACTCTCAAAATGAAACTGAAATTCGGAATTTGCCGATCAGCAATTTCAGTTTCATTTTGAGAGTAGCCATAGATGGCTATCGAATTTTTACGTAGCCATCTATGGCTACATAGCCTTCTATGGCTACGTAGCCTTTTATGGCTAAAAACAATTGAGCCATTTTAGCCATAGAAGGCTACATAGCCATAGATGGCTATGTAGCCATAGATGGCTACGTAAAAATTGACATTTTGAATATGCAAATTTTTTATGCAAATTTTCTAACTTTTTAACGCTGCGTCATAACATAGGCATGTAGGTACTCAATCAAAAGCTCTCGCTTAGCTAAGTCTGAATATGATGGTCCCGATTGGATCGGATATTGTAGTAAGCATATTTGATGCAAACTTTGTATTTGAAGCAGTAGTTAAAATAACGGAAAGTTGAAGGAAAATCGGCAGCTTCACCTCTTGCCACTCCTAACTCGGCCGATTCTGGGGCAGTTCTTCGGCAGGACGATTCAAAGTGGACTAGAAGCAGTGTGGCTGGAGGCCCACAAGGTATTGAAGCAGTATGGAAGCTACAAGACTTAAGTTTGAAGCAAATATGCTTACTACAATATCCGATCCAATCGGGACCATCATATTCAGACTTAGCTAAGCGAGAGCTTTTGATTGAGTACCTACATGCCTATGTTATGACGCAGCGTTAAAAAGTTAGAAAATTTGCATAAAAAATTTGCATATTCAAAATGTCAATTTTTACGTAGCCATCTATGGCTACATAGCCATCTATGGCTATGTAGCCTTCTATGGCTAAAATGGCTCAATTGTTTTTAGCCATAAAAGGCTACGTAGCCATAGAAGGCTATGTAGCCATAGATGGCTACGTAAAAATTCGATAGCCATCTATGGCTACTCTCAAAATGAAACTGAAATTGCTGATCGGCAAATTCCGAATTTCAGTTTCATTGTGAGAGTAGCCATAGGTGGGTATCGAATTATACATAGCAATCTAAGGCTACATAGCCTTCCATGGCTAAAATGGGTCAATCGTTTTTAGCCATAAAAGGCTACATAGCCATAGATGGCTATGTAGCCATAGATGGCTACACAAAAATCCGATAGCCATCTATGGCTACTCTCAAAATGAAACTGAAATAGCTGATCAGCAAATTCCGAATTTCAGTTTCATTTTGAGAGTAGCCATAGATGGCTATCGAATTATACATAGCCATCTATGGCTACATAGCCATCTATGGCTATGTAGCCTTTTATGGCTAAAATCGATCGAGCCATTTTAGCCATGGAAGGCTACGTAGCCATAGATGGCTATGTAGCCATAGATGGCTACGTAAAAATTGACATTTTGAATATGCAAATTTTTTATGCAAATTTTCTAACTTTTTATCGCTGCTTCGTAACGTAGGCATGTAGGTACTCAATCAAAAGCTCTCACTTAGCTAAGTCTGAATATGATGGTCCCGATTGGATCGGATATTGTAGTAAGCATATTTGATGCAAACTTTGTATTTGAAGCAGTAGTTAAAATAACGGATAGTTGAAGGAAAATCGGCAGCTTCATCTCTTGCCACTCCTAACTCGGCCGATTCTGGGGCAGTACTTCGGCAGGACGATTCAAAGTGGATTAGAAGCGGTGTGGCTGGAGGCCCACAAGGTATTGAAGCAGTATGGAAGCTACAAGACTTAAAACAATGTAAAGCTGAACGAAAATCGGAAGCTTCACCTTCTTCCACTCCGAATCGGCCGATTCTCAGGATAGTACTTCGGTGAGGCGATTTGAAGTGGATCGAAGTGGTGTGCCTCAAAGAAGCTGAAGGAAAATCGGCAGCTTCACCTTCTTCCACTCCAAATCGGCCGATTCTCGGGATAGTACTTTGGCGGCGCGATTTGAAGTGGATCGAAGTGGTGTGCCTCAAAGGAGAAACCATGCAAAGAAGTACAGAAGCTAGAAGAGTGGGAATCGTGGAAAGCTGAAGGAAAATCGGCAGCTTCACCTTCTTCCACTCCAAATCGGCCGATTCTCAGGATAGTACTTCGGCGGGACGATTTAAAGTAGATCAAAGTGGTGTGGCTGGAAGGAGAGAGTTTGTTGAAGAAGTACAGAAGCTAGAAGAGTGGGAATCGTGGAAAGCTGAAGGAAAATCGGCAGCTTCACCTTCTTCGACTCCAAATTGGCGGATTCCTGGGATAGTACTTCGGCGAAGATTGATGACATGCAAATCGTAAGTGGCGGGCTGGATGATCGAAGTGGTTCTGGTACGATCTGGAAGTCAGCGAATGGCAGAGGTGGCCTGGAGGATGAAGACGATTTAGGTTCAGTAGAAGGTGCCAGTACCTGAGTGATTTGAACTTGGCGCACTTCTTACCGATGACAAATCTTCCCAGTTAGGGTCCCACCACGAAAAGTCATGACATTCGGTCCTGTCATGTGAGGGGCTCATTGGAAACCATCAGAAAACTACTCCAATCGGAGTTTGGTCTGCCCGAACTGGGTAGCCGTAGAGGGCTAAGTAGCTATCTATGACTACAAAGGCAGGCCCTGCTCACTTTCAGCCAAATATGTATCAACATAGCCATCTATGGCTATGTCGCCATCTATGACTACAAAAACAGGGTCTGCCCACTTTTAGCCATAGATGGCTACGTAGCCATAGATGGCTATGTAGCCATAGTTGGCTATGCTGTGGAAGAGTAGTAGCCATAGAAGGCTAAGTAGCCATAGAGGGCTAAGTAGCCATAGAGGACTAAGTAGCCATGTATGGCTAAGTAGGCGTTCAATAGCCATCGATGGAACATCATAGCCATAGTCGGAGAGGTAAGCCATAAAAGGAACCGATTCGTCTATGGCTTAGTCTCTCTGACTGTCGGTAGGTAGTGGATACTGTTTCCCAGTTAATATATTTTCTAATTAATTTGCTATCAAAACTTGCTTATATCTGTCGCGAATTTTATTTATTTACTTCCTAGACACTGCAATTTCAAATTTAATTTGTTATTAACTTGCTATTTGCTAGAAATTTGCCATCAATTTGCTAAGTCTTATAAGTGGAAAACTGCGGTACCGTTTATAATCAAAACTATATATTGTATCTCAGTTTCAACAAGCTCAACAAGCAAGAGCAGGAAGAGAAGCACTAGCAAGAATTTTCTCTAACTTTATCCCTAACATGAACACATTCAGTAGTTTTCTGTTTGCCGAATCTACTGGTAGGCTAGGGACTGACTTTTGTGCATACTTGGCTATTAGCCCGCCCTACTTTAGCTGCGTAGCGTAACCAACCTTGGGTATATGTTTTGCCTGCAATTCAGTGCACGGACCTAGGCCAAGCGGGAAAAGATAGGGATATTGGATGAATATATCTGAGGCTAGTAAATTCCCAGTAAACTCCTAGCAAATTTCCCGCTTTCTCAATCGGAAACAAACTATAGTCTGTTCAAAAATTATTGGCGATGGGCGGTTTTTGATTTTTTTCTCAAAAATTCTCCTCTAGACCCCCTTATATTTTTATATGAACTTGTAGCCAACGATCAGCGCTACATTATGGAACTATTCATTCTTGTCCTAATTTGCATATTAACTATGAAAATGGCCAAAAACTAAAATTTGTGCGAGTTGACCCCCTCCAAACGTACTTGAAATTTGACGCCGATACCAGATTCGGATTCCTCAGAGTCTTGCGGTCTCGAATCATACCACTTTCATGGGTCTACGACGATTTTGAAGCAAGTTCCCGAGGGGTACTCGCTCAAAAATCGACCAAAATTTTTGCCCTCCCATAGCAAAACCTACTTAGTGGTGCAAAACGACCTTTTTTACCCGACAGATTTCCAGAAACCACTTTTTCTAGTCAATTCGGACCCGAGGAATTCAGTAGTGCCGTCCGTTTCGGCATCCAACTCTTGTGGAGGGTGCTAGAGCCCCTAAAGCTCTAAACGGCCCAGTTCCGGTGTTCAGTATTCAGACCCAAAATTGAAACTTTGAGCTAGAGAGCTCTGAGTTGGCACACTAATACATGCTTATGAGTTATCTTTCAGCTGCAAAGGATTAGTGGATCTGATGCTCCTGTCCTGAGAAATAGCCTTCCGAAAATCGGTCTGCTTAAATTTCACCAAAATTTCAAAGTCTAATTTCTCGATTCATACTCGGAATTCGGACCTAAAAATTGGGGTTTTTAGAGTACTTTTAGACTGCTTTAAGAAACTTTTGTCAAATTTTCGTTTTCAGAAAAAAAATTTTTTTCGCTCCCTTTGCGCCCCCCCCTAGCTCGTCTGGAGCCCCCCAACCCCGTTTGGAGTGCGGCCCAACGGCCACGAGTGAGAAATGGCTTTTCGAGGTTGTCTTCTGTGGATTTGGCGCAAAAAGATACCCCTAGAAGCTATATTGCACTTCTATTGAATGGCTATTTGAAGCACCGGAACTGGGCCGTTTAGAGCTTTAGGGGGCTCTAGCACCCTCCACAAGAGTTGGATGCCGAAACGGACGGCACCACTGAATTCCTCGGGTCCGAATTGACTAGAAAAAGTGGTTTCTGGAAATCTGTCGGGTAAAAAAGGTCGTTTTGCACCACTAAGTAGGTTTTACTATGGGAGGGCAAAAATTTTGGTCGATTTTTGAGCGAGTACCCCTCGGGAAATCGCTCGTAACTTGCTTCAAAATCGTCGTAGACCCATGTAAGTGGTATGATTCGAGACCGCAAGACTCTGAGGAATCCGAATCTGGTATCGGCGTCAAATTTCAAGCACGTTTGGAGGGGGTCAACTCGCACAAATTTTAGTTTTTGGCCATTTTCATAGTTAATATGCAAATTAGGACAAGAATGAATAGTTCCATAATGTAGCGCTGATCGTTGGCTACAAGTTCATATAAAAATATAAGGGGTCTAGAGGAGAATTTTTGAGAAAAAAATCAAAAACCGCCCATCGCCAATAATTTTTGAACAGACTATAGCAAGTTGATTGGTTTGAAAGTGTTGCCAACAAATCTTTCAGTGCAACAAATTGGATCCTATTCTCAAAGTGGGGCAAGTCGCAAGACCGCAAGAGGCGCAACTGTACAAAGATCTCCTCCCCTGTCCGCTTCACTTCTGAGCTGGCCAGTCGAACTTCGGCAAAAACCACCACATGCGAGGAAATATTCCCTGAAAGCCATCGGAAGACGCTGAAGCGACTGTGGAAGAATGAAAACAGCACAACTGTTGGTACGCAGATTCTGCGGCTAATGTTAGCTGAAAGCAAAGAAATGCGAGACGTCTTGCTAAGCTTACCAACCCAGTCTGGTAGATTTCTTTCATATGGTCTTTAAGCCTCTTGTACGTACCTTTTCTTCAGGATCTAGTACTGAAGACATAATTGAAGGACTTGGGCGTAGGCTGGGCACATTTCTCAATCAAACCATTGAATCAATCTGTGATGCCGGTGTAGACTTGAGCCAGATTCGGGAGAAAATCCGTTCGGTTGGTGTTATGCACTACGAGCAGGGTATCAAGGTGAACGCGGTCCAGTGGAAGCTGTTTAAACAGCTTCTAATAAGACGGTTAATGGATGATTCTGGCAGAATCACTGATGAAGTTAGTGCTAGAAAATTTGCTTGCTTTCTCATCGGAGAATTGAGATGTGGCTTTTTATGTTCGGCTGTCAGTTCTCACTGAGTTAATTGCTTGACTATTTTTCCATGCTTGCTGGAAATTAGCACAAATAAATCTGTATTAAGAGCGGCCCAAGAATGAACTGGTCGTTCTAGTTCAAGTCACTTCTTAGTACGTACAAAAGAAAACTGCAGAGCCAAAATGACCAATAACAGACAGAAACAGCTAACATACAATTGGTGAGCTTTGTGCCGCCAACAAACACAACATAAAACAGTTTGAATAAAGGTGATCAATAGGAGAAGAGAAGAAAAATTTGCATAGAATGATTCCAATGTTCTGCGAAACGTATGAATGTAGACTGGAATCACTACTGTTCTTTGCGTTTGCTGCTTGCCTGCCTATTGTGTTTCAGAAAAGTCGTAAGTTTTAATCTCGACGCACACTGCGCAATAAAAGATTAAGCTAGGTGTCGGAGCTGTAGCTTAAAGCAATTAATCAGCACTTGTCTATAAACACAGCTCAGGCGCAGCAGTTTTCTGGCGGCTCCGTTTTGTTGTAAGCGGCTGCGAATCGGCTCTAGTTTATTTGCTGCTTTAGCAGAAGACTGCTGGACCAGGCGGTTTAAAAAAAGACGAAGAATGTCATTTCTGGAGCCGCAATTATGCCGTCTAATGGATTTGACGCAGAAAGGATTTCTTCCATTTTTAACTGATGTCACGGCACAAAGTTGCATTCTATTTTCGTCGGTAATTTTTCTTTCTGATTCACAACAGTTTGGAATGGGCACTGACGTAGAAAAGGTACCCTAGCTCTGTCGCTTTCAAGCACTAGAAGGCGCGCGAAATTCAAACGCCTAGTGGTTGCGCCAAAATGTATATCACACTTCACTACTAATCGATTTGCTGCATCAGTGCAGAGAATGCAACAAAAGTTTAGATGGTATATTTGCTTATGGATTCGGTTGTGCAAACCAAACACCGCATGACTGACTGTAGAAGAAATATTCGCTCCGGATTTAGTCCTGCATTGCCCTTGTACGTTTCTTTGTTGTGACGATTTGAAAATATTCGTCTTGGTACAACTTCTAGGCCCATAAATATTCTGCAACATCAAGGAATCGATTTTGATCTGGTTCTTTGCTTCCTGTTGGCCGGAATTCGTTTATTTGAAGGACTGTGGAGTTACCGCGGCTTTTCTTTCATCAGCCACATTATTTATCTGGTCAAACGTATGGCCTTTTTTTTAGCATTTTTGAGCATGTTTACAGTAAAATTATTCCCTATATACAATGTATGTACAGTGTTGTTGGCCATAAAAAAGGCCGCCTGGCCAACTTTCGAGTTTTCCAAATAATTTCAAATGGCCGCCATTCCATAAATTTTCAACCGAATGAAAAGATTTTTGGCACGATTGTTATTAGTTTGCAGGTTGTTTACAGTTTGTTTTGGCAAAGTCTTTGCATGCTAGCCTTGATGTTAGATGTGAAATTTGAACATATCAATATCTCACGAATCGTTCATCGGATTTTTTCCAAATTTTGCGTTTTAACCAATATATACGTAGATGGACTTAAAACCCTGAACTGAAGAGGTCAGCTTTCTAGCAGAACCAGTTAAATCTAGCGGATTTTTACTTTCAGTGAAGGTGAAAAATTAGTGTTGCCGAAAACGAGGGTTCTCCCCTCTGAACACAAAGCATGACTGTATAGTCTAATTTACGTAGGTGTTCATTCTGTTGCCTTAGTCGAGGCGGTGGTAATCCGGGCCTGCACTATTTCATATACGTAGTTCTGCTTTCTGTGCAGGGGATGACACCCTCATTTTTGAGAATGGCATTTTCATTTCAGATTTTAACTGGCAGTGCTAAGGCTGACCTCTTCAGGGTTTTAGGCGAAAGTATGGAATGGTTAACCTACAAAAATTGGGAAATATCTAATGAAGGATTCGCGAGATATGTATGTTAAAATTGGCCTCTGAAAAAATTCGGGTCAGTTCATTTCAGAAGGGTATAAGTCAGGACCACAGAAGGTTAGCAGGCTAGGACTTGGCCAAAACAAATCGTAAACAACTAATACTAATCGTACCAAAAATCTTTTCATTTCGTTAAAAATTGACGGAATGGCGGCCATTTGAAATTATTCGGAAAAATTGATTTACGTATGGCTAACAACACTCTATGTCCCTAGTGTCTTTTATTTGGCTAAACGTTTTATGGATTTAGCATTCTTCCTATTTCTGCTCACTCTTTCAACCGGCCTCGATATGTATCCGATTTTCGGAGCCTTGACCAATGGAGAAATTTCTTGTCTAAGCTATGCAGCTTTCCATCTGTGGCTCATATTTATGATTGAGCTTTTCGTCACCAAACGATTTCCATGCACGTTTTATGCTCCTCAGGTAATAAAGCTTTGTGAGCTGGTAAAAACTGACCCAGGAACTTTTAAGAAATTGTGGCTTTATTCCGCATTCGGCCCGTTTTGTGCACTCGGTTTGACATTTTTGCTAGCGATTCGGATTTTGTGGAGACTCTTTCTCAAAAGTGTAGAGGCTATCAAGTTACATGGAATTTCAACTGTCGATGAATTCTGCATAAATGTGAGCGATTTTAGGCATTTTGAGACCGCTCTTCTGTACTGTTTTACAATTTTTAGGGCTTTCGTGGTTTGGAGTGGCACAAAGGCTATGTAAAAGAAATGATGTATCCGGCCCAATTTCATCCAACCAAGCAAATATTGTTGGAGAGCAATAATTATGCCAAACATGTGCGCTCTCCACCATTTTCTTTCACTATAATCGGCTCTGTCCTAGCAGGGGCTGCAATTATAACTCAAGTAAGTTCTGAAAACAGTTAGCTGAATTTGTTTTTAAAATGGAAAACTGAGCACTCAAATGTAGAGTGCGAACAATACCTGAAAAAGCCAATACCTCAATACCCAATACTTGCATAGTTGAGCCAAAAATTGCATTTCAGTCAACAGGTACATTCCAGTGATGCACGCAGGGTCTTTTGCACTTTTGGGATTAAAATTTTGAAGAGGCCTGCTTGGGCAGTGCAGTGGCCGAACCTGGGCGAGACCAATTGTTAAAAATTGCCTGTTAGAAATAGTGTTTCCGAGTAAATTTATTTTGAAATTAAATAACTATTAAATTGCTTGCTCAACCGTCAAATGAAAATAACTTGCTATTAATTTGCTTGGTACCAAAATTCTGAAATTTAATTTGATACAAATTTGTTATTTGATATGAATTAAATATAAATTTGCTAAAATCAATACTAAGTTCCTGAGGAAGCAGCTCAAAGCCTGGGTCGTGTCAGTCCAAAATGACTTGACCTTTCTTCAGATGGTGACAAATAGTCTACAAATTAGCATTTAATGAGTTGATATCTTTGCTATAAGCATGAACAAGGTCATCTTTGGTTGGACTGAACTTGTTGTTTTGTAGCCAGACTTTGGTTAGTAAAGCTGCCAAACCAAGCAAATTTATATCAAATTCATATCAAATTTATGTCAAGTTTCTAGGCCAATTTTACGAAATTTAATATAATTTTAATTTGTTTGGCACTCATCGCGAGAAATTTAATTTGTTATGAAATTGCTATTTACTTGGTGATTTTGGTCAAAACAATTTAATTTTGTTATTTAATTTTAATTTGATCGGAAACACTAGTTAGAAAGCCATTCTGAGTGTAAAATTAGCAGAAATTAACAGTGTTAATACTCAACAATGCATACCTTAGTTCAATCGCGTTTCATATTTTCGATAAGCTCTTTTCCTAACTCGGCCGGAAAGGTTGTACCACCAACACAGCTCTGGGTACATGTATGGTACTGGTACATTTTGCATCGTTAGAAATGGCACAATTTTTATTTTAGATCAGAACAGGGACATTAATTACTGCCAGCATTTACTGGTGTACTACTTAGAAAAGCGGGAGACTATAATTCTACTAACTTTTAGTTGATTAACGCATAAACAGCTTCCTGAACCTAATCATCGATCAACCTTTTTTGATTTTACTAGATAAATTTTCCAGGTCAATATCGATTTTGACAAGTCCCAATTAGTATTGGCTATTCGGGGACAAAAACCAGAATACGCAATACCTCGAAGACACCCCAATACACCCAATACCCAATACCAGTTCGCACTCTATTCAAAAGTATACATTGTAGATTCTTATATTTCTTCAGCTGGTTCCGTTGGCTGTGTTGAACATGGATGAGCAATTCAGTAATGCTCGTATGAGGTTCTCCGAATTTAATCAGTCCATTTACAACCACCAACCAATTATCAATGCTACAGTTTTCCTACAGTTGGTGCCTTTGCCTGAGGAACAAACCAAACAACTGATCAAATATTTGCTGGACAACGTTCCCGTTCTTGTAATAAGCTAACAAGGTCTGCTGGAGAATCTACATACGAGACTTTGCTTTCTTTTTAGCTTACTAATTTTCAAGTTTTGCTTCACCTCAGTCTTTCTGTAAGTCTTCTGCTGACCGCTTCTTCACTCTGGGCCGGCTATAGACGCTACAAACAAGACATTCAGGCGTTGTACCAGGGCAGATGGCCCCACAAGAAGTACAGACCCTCCAAACTGATTGCTGTAAGTGGCGGTACATCTAATTCAAAACTCTGCTAAATTCAATTTTTGTCAGTCAACAGCTCTCAAGATGGCCGGCTACCAGTTGGCTTTTGTGGTGGGCGGTTTCCTGATTCAGGTGGCGTTCCTCAGTCTTTGGGCAGTGCCAGTCAGTCTGCTCTTGATGGCCCTGATGACACGAAGGGTGACTGACATCATCGTTTGGCCATTTCAATATGTAATGTATGTACACGCAGAATGTTGTAATCGTATTTTTACATCAAACTGTATTTTTGTATGCAGCACCCCAGTGATTTGGTTCCTAATAGTGTTGGAAATGCAAAGAGCTTCAGTTCGGACGTTTTTCCTGCAAAACAAGACTCCCTTGGAACTGCATCTGGCAGTGGAGAACCGGTTGTAGCCGGATTTGTTCACACTACCGCTCAATGCAAATTTGTTTCAGCCGCAGTTTCCTCAACTGGCACTACTTCATTTCTTTCGCCAATGCGCTGATTGGCCTGTTTGTGTGCATGAAACGGTTCCTATTGGCCGTTTCCTATGGTCTGTGGACGCTGACCCGCCTTGATTGCAGTTTGTTCAATGAGTGTTTTGACAAAGGGGACTCTGCCTTTGAAGCGTATAAAGGCTTTGTCAATCTGCAAAACACTCTTACCAACCCCACCAGTCTAACTTTTCTCGAATCTCTGAGAATCGCGGTTGCTGAGAACAGTAAGTTCGTTCTTTTTTTCCATTCTGGATTGGTCTATTTGGATTCGAATCAGATTTGGCTTACGTAAACAGAAAACGAAAACGTGCGCGAATGCGCTGGTTCCTTGCTGTCACCTTGTTCAACAATCCCTGGCTAAGAATAGAGCGGAAACAGTTTCTCAGAGAATACAAAGGTTCAAAGGCAACCATTAAGGAGGTCAGCAGTGTCTTCCTGAGGGTACGGTAGTAACTACTGTGCAGTTATATTACAAGCAAGCATATATTTTCTTCTAGCATACCATCATAAACTCTCAAATGGCAGTGCTTCCAGGCTTCTCCACAATTGACAGAAAGCCGAGAAAGCATTCAAATCGAGTGTCATTCAGTTTCACTTCTTTGTGATGCTACTTGTTTGCAAAGTAATACGATTTGCATGACAATACTCATTTCAGAAGAATTTCAGCTACACAAGGTTTTACATATCTGATACAGATAGCTACTCATAGTCTATTATGTATCTACAGTTTACTCTGCATTTTCTACACCAGCATTCTCTTTAGCAGTTACAGTCTGAAGAGTTTTCCTTCTAGCCATCGTATATCGTCGATTCTTTATCCATGACGAAAAGTCAGGAGGCATTTGCTTATTAGTCAGCAATGCTTTAATGCCCATTCTCATCTCTGACTGTCTATGAATCAAAATGACCAGATTTAGCACCGGGTTTATGTTGTTAGCTATATACGCCCACATAGCTAATCGATCATAGACATCTTTATCAAAATGGGCCACCAAAATAGCCAAATTTGGCAGTCCAAAAAAGAGTGTAGTAAACAGACAGCTGATGGCCAAACTCTTAGTAAATTTGCGCTGATTTTTTAGCTGGGCGCCGTTTTGTTGCTCACTTAGCGAAGCCGACACTTTATTCTTATGCACTTTGTATATTACCCAGACTGGCAAATAGACTAAAATACTGACAAAGGTGCCTCCTAATTGTAGAAGGTAAATCAGCTTGTAAGCCCGATCACCTACACTGTACCCAGTTAGACATATGGCTGACGTTTCAGGGCGCGTTCTGGCAATCGCAGAACCAAGTCCGATAGCCCAGACGCACAAACTGACACAGAACGGAAAACCAACCATGCTCCAGCCATAGCTGGCATCAAACTTGAGATAGGAAAGTGGAATTTTCACAGCCAACAGTCGGTCTATCGACACTACACTCAACATAAGTCCTTGTAAGGGAAAGGCTAACACCCAAATAAAGTTGTGTATGGTGAAGAAACAATCGCAACGAGAAACCAAAAAGTGCTGACGGCTGTAGAGGATCAGAGAAATGCGGTAGATACCAGCCGCAAGAGCTCCTAAGCCATTTAAGCCATCAGCAATCATTAAGCCGAGAATAATTATGTATTGTTTCAGTTGGCGCAGTGCACTGTGCCGCAATATTGTGGCGCTGATTAGTAATGTGGAGAATAGGATGAAACAGCCTTCGAGAATGTAGAGCAAGAAAAAAGGCAGTCCGTTCAGTTCCGAGGTAGACATGGTCTAGTTCCAAGCTGGAAGTTGCACCGCAAGCAGATCACGAAAATGCAATCTAGATTGTTATGACAACAGCAAGTTGAAATTGCTTGCTCAAATCGTGTTAATTGCTTGTTCTACTGAAACAGCTCGATTAATAGAACCAGCTGCTTACTGCACAAGAACCTACTAGCTAGATAATCTAACTCGGACAAGAAGGGCAGCAGGTTGTCAAACAGTTGAGTCCTGTCCAAGATTCTGAACAATAGAATACGTACCATCAAATTGGAGACAAGGAAAAACGGCATGGTATATAAATTGCAAAAGAAAGCTAACGAGATGAGGATTCATTTGACATCAATTGCAATGTTCTGTATTGTACCTTCTCTGGATAGGAAGTATAACACAGAGACAAGATACAATACTATCAGGTGTGTCACGGCGCCCCGGCACGCCATGAGAGCGGTGGTTTATGGGTTCGAAACGGGTCGAATCGACCGGAAGTAGTCGATGTAAAGGCCAACCAAGGCCGCCGAAAGCCTGCGATGGTCAGAGAATAAATGGGAACCGAACCGGCCGGCGCTGCTGTTGCACCTAATGGCAGCAAGGGGAGGGTTGTTTGTAGGCAGGGCTACCCCATTGAAGGGCTCTGAAAGGACAGTGGAAAACAAAAACAATCACAATACAATACAATACAATACAATACCGAAGTTCAATTCACGCAAAGATAAGACCTAGCCAAACCAAACCACAGTGGCGAAATTTAATACATAAAGTACGAGTACATACATATAGATATATATACCGTAAAACTATAAATACAAGCGCAGGCTGCAATAGTAGCGCCCTTCTAATAATAGCGCTCCCACGCGCACTACTATGAACGCTTTGAATGTGTTTCCAGTCTAGAATACTTTCCGTTTGAGACAATTTTTCTTTGATTAAGCTTACAAACTGCAAACATTAGTTAAACTCATATATAGATTGCTTATGTTTAAGACAAGTGTGTTTCCAGAAAACTGAGGATACTTGAGATGGTCAACGTAGGATTGAAATAATAAACGCGCACGCTCCAATAATAGCGAGCGACCGCAAAAGCAATCACGAAAAAATAATAGCGCAGCGCTATTATTAGAAGTTTTACGGTACTCTATGATTAACCAGCAAAATAAGAGAGATTGCAACTGACAACGATTAATGCCCAATTTAGACGACCACTCGCTATCAAGAATGCGTGAGAGTAAAAACCAGTTTTCTAGCCAGTGCGCGCGGCCTTTAAAGAATTTTTATACCCGTCCGTCAGCGCGCAGATAAAACTACTAGCGGCCAGGCCTCTCCAACCGGCACGTGCGTTCAGCATTGTCGGTCTGTGCTTTGCTGCGGCAAAGCAAATAATTATGAATTTTCGGATTAACGATTTAGTTGAGGACCTGGGACTGGAACCGGTGCCTCCGGCACAGGATCGCGCTGTCAAACGCTTTCAGTCTGACGCCTCTAAAGTTCAGTTTGGAGGCGATTTGTACTTTGAAGGGCCGGGTGAGTTTTTTGTTCATCGATTTTCTGCTAAACCCACCACTCGATGCTGCTTGCTGGAGCTTGGCCAAGACTAAAATTCTCTGATGCACTAAAAGCTAGTGAACAACGGCATTTCCTGGCGAAAATGGAGAGTAAGAATAGAGAAAATTGAATGAATTCGGTACAAGTTTTCTTTGGAGGAGGCCTGTTTGCTTGCATTTGCCGAAAACTGCTTTTGAATTGCTGAACAAATTTTAATCGCTATTATAATTTTTTCAGTTTACTTTTCGCTAGCTTTTTCTTTTATTTCAAGAATTGAGATCTTTCAATTTGACGTTGGTCGAATCTTTTCGAAAATCACGATTTGACTGAAAGTAGTGAAGGCTGCAAGAAAATTATTCATATCTGTGTTATACATGAAAATACCAGCCAATTGCGCACATCGAATTGGAAACTTTGATTCTTAAAAAACAAAGCTACTTATGACAAAAATTGAGAAGAAAATTTGACATATCGAGTAAAGTTTGATAAAAGAATAAAAAAATTTGTTTGTTCCAATTTCAAAATCACGTTTGGGACGCAACCCGCCAGCTCAAATCGAACAGTACCGGTAGAAAGAAATGATTTTTCCATTTTTGAACAACCATTCGATCCAACAAGCTGAGATTATTTCCTGCAAATTTGTCAGCCACTACAGTTTCTACTGTATAAAAGAAAGTCAAGACCAATTTACAAAACAAACGGCCAAGAATTGAGTTCACCGAAGCGTTTCAATTTTTTTCCATTCGGGTGAGCTGAAAAATTGTTTAATTCTGCCAGTACAGGTCTCAAAATGTTATCGTTACAAGAGCAACAGTATTTAGACGTGTCCTGGGGCGAGAAGAACCCCGAAAAGGCAGCCAATCGGGGCGCCAGCGCCATCCTGGTCACCGAGCGCCATCCAAAGGTCAAGATTGCCCAACTTATCGTACCTGACGTTGCTAAAGCCTTGGGATGCATAGCCAAGCGCTGGCGAGACCAACTGGACCCAGTCATAATCGGCATTACAGGCAGTTGTGGAAAATCTACTGTCAAAGAACTGCTGGGTCAGATTCTGTGTGACCATTTTGGTTCCGAGAACGTACTGGTCACCGTTGAGAACCACAACGACGAGTTCGGCGTTCCTTCTACGCTTGCCAAGCTGAGAAAGCAACATCAGGTGGCAGTGCTGGAGATTGGCGCAGGCCAGGCAGGTCAGGTGTCTTATCTCAGCTCTCTGGTGCGACCGTCGCTTGCCTTGGTCACCAACATTGAACCTGTGCACTTGGATGCACTGAGTTCGTTGGATGGGGTTGCCAATGAGAAAGCTGCCTTGCTCAAGTGTCTGTCCTCAGATGGAACTGCTGTCTTGAATCGGGACAGCGAATTCTTCGACTCCTTCTCTGCAATTGTCCATGAGAAGGGCTGCAGACTGGTGACATTCGGTTGCCACCAGGAAGCTGATGTGAGAATAGCGCATGTGTCCAATTCGATTCCACTCACTGTACATCTGGAGACCAACTTTGCTCACAGTCCAAAGCTGCTCTTCGATACTAAGCTGCTGGGACAGCATTATGCCAAAGGAGTTGCAGCTGCTGCTGCCGTTGCACTGGCGCTGGGACTGAAATTGGAGAGCAGAGCAGAGAGAAGCATCATCAGTGTCTCGCCTAGCAGCACTAAATTGCTTGAATTATCTCCTGAGGTACATACATAAACTGGGTCCTGCCTGTCCTGCCTCTGTCTCTGTGTCAGTCTCTTGTATGCCTCGGTCCCCTTTGTATGTTTCTGTCCCTGTCTCTCTTGTATGTTTCTGTCTCTGTCTCTATTGTCTGACTCTGTCCTCTTGTATGTCTCTGTCTCTGTCTTTCTTGTATGCCTCTCTCTCTGTCTCTCTTGTATGTCTCTGTCTCTCTTGTATGTCTCTGTCTCTCTTGTATGTCACTGTCTCTGTCTCTCTTGTATGGCTCTGTCTCTGTCTCCCTTGTATATCTCTGTCTCTGTCTCTCTTGTATGTCTCTGTCTCTGTCTCTCTTGTATGTCTCTGTCTCTGTCTCTCTTGTATGCCTCTGTCCTCTTATATGTCTCTGTCTCTGTCTCCCTTGTACTATGCCTCTCTCTCTGTCTCCATTGTATATCTCTGTCTCTGTCTCTCTTGTATGCCTCTGTCTGTGTCTCTCTTGTATGTCTCTGTGTCTCTTGTATGTCTCTGTCTCTGTCATGTCTCTGCCTCTGAATCTCTTGCATGTCTCTGTCTCCCTTGTATATCTCTGTCTTTTTCTCTCTTGTATGTCTCTATCTCTGTCACATTTCTGCCTCTGAATCTCTTGCATGTCTCTGTCTCCCTTGTATATCTCTGTTTCTGTCTCTCTTGTATGTCTCTGTCTCTGTCTCTCTTGTATGTCTCTGTCTCTGTCTCTGTCACGTCTCTGCCTCTGAATCTCTTGCATGTCTCTGTCTCTGCCTTTCTCATATGTCTCTGTCTCTCTCTTGTGTGTCTCGGTCTCTGTCTCTGTCTCTCTCATATATCTCAGTCTCTGTCTCTATTGTTTGTCTATGTCTCTGTTTCTGTCTCTCTTGTATGTCTCTGTTTCTGTCTCCCATGTATGTCTATATCTCTCTCCGTATGTCTCTGTCTTTGTCTCTCTTGTATGTCTCTGTGTCTCTTGTATGTCTCGGTCTCTGCCTCTCTCGTATGTCTCCTGCCTCTGTCTCTCTTGTATGTCTCTGTCTCTGACTCTCGTATATCTCAGTCTCAGTCTCTGTCTCTCTTGTACGTTTCTGTCTCTGAATCTCTTGTATCTTTCTGTCTCTGTCTCTCTTGTATTTCTCTGTCTCTGTCTTGGACTCAGTCTGTTTGTCTCTTGTATATATCTGTCTGTGTTTCTGTATCTTTGTACATCTCTGTCTCCGTGCTGTCCGATCTCATCTGGCCTCTGTGTTCGTGGCTTCTCAGTTTTAAGATTATAGGTGAGCTTAATAGACGACAGTCAAAGCATCAACCCGGCCAATGTTAAAGCTGCGATTGACCTTCTAAGGAACTTCCCCAAAAGATGGATCCTGGTCATGTCAGACATGCCGGATCTGGGCCAATTCGGCACTGATTACCACTACGAAATCGGCCACTATGCCCGCCTGAAGGGGCTGGATGGTGTGATGACCTACGGTAGTCAGACCAAGCTAACCTGCGATGCGTTCGGTATCGGCGGACTACACTTTGTGTCCGATGCCAAACTATTCGAGAGTCTGGTGATGATTCTGAGGAGAATGAAGCAGTGCACTATCTTGGTCAAAGGCTCAGATGAGTTGGACGCCAACCTTATTGTGCACAAGTTGCACGAGTTTTACAGAGAGAAGAAGATGCACAAAATCAAGTACGATGGATTCTTGCTTGAGTACTGATTTCTGTGTCTTGTAAATATGTGCAAAAAACGTGCCAAGCAGAAGATTATGCAGCACTATAAATTTCTATTCAATAGCCATCGAATGTTCGCGGAGGAGGCGTAAGCTGAAGCATGTACACACAAGCACAGTGCAGATAAAAATAATTTAATCGATTTTTGTCCTTCTCTCAAACGATTGGTTTTCAGTTAGTACTTTATTCAACAACAGCCGCGCTATTTTCCGCCATTGTTTTTCGGAGTAAAAAAGTTAATCAACGAAGATCGCGAACATGTACAAAATGACTTTTTGACTACATGTATTATGCGAATGCAATGATTCCTTGCTCAACCAGCTCATTCCTTTGATTGAATCCGATAAAAAATATTTTTCTTTATTTTCCCCTCCAGCGTCGAACGCTGCGTAAGATCAGCGGCGTAGTTTACGTAGCAAACAGATGTCTTGTATTCCGCGTCAAGACAGTAAATCCTAGTTCAAATTGTATGTCCCACCAGATGATCAAAGACAGAGTGACGCTCAGAGATTACAAGCTATACGCACATGGGCTGTAGAGCCAAAAATCACGGTGGTCCGGTAAAGGTCGGATCTCCCACCCGACCCGAGACGATTTTTTCCGACCTCCCTACAATTTTTGGCAAGTAATTTTTACTGTTTCCCCAACATATTTTCTAATTAACTTGCTAAAGGGGTTGACCATAAACGATGTCGTTCCAAAATCCCGATATTTCGGAGCCCACTCCCCCCAAAATCGCCTTGCGCCGTTTCTTGGGGAATTGACCCCCCTTCACGGTGGTGGTAGGGAGGAAAAATTAGACAAAAATATGAGAAATGAATTAATTATGTCCTAAAACTGTCATTTTATGCTCAGAATACCTTCTAAATGCGTTTTCGAAGGCTAAATTTTCAAAAATACTCACTCTAAACAGGCCACTTTAACCTACTAAAACCTGTAATTTCTGTCAATTCTAAGCTCAGAATACTTTTTAAACACGTTTTTGAAGGCTAATTTTGCGAAATTTTCTCGCCCTTGTTTGGCAGCTGCCCATCCAGGCAACTTCAAAATTTTACACCCTCTTTGCAAAATGCTGGGTACGCCACTGGGTCTAAAGCCCAATTTACAATGACGCTTCGTAGCCGCCGACCTCGGCCGACCGCGCGCATGTTTTGTACTCCCAATGCAGCCGACCTCGCTCAGCCTCGCCTCGCTGCGCCCCGACGCTCGAGTTCGCCGCTGTCCAACTCAAGAAGCGCGGCCCACCGTAATAGCATAATTAGATGCGCATGAGTCAGCCATACCTATAGCAAACTAAAGTGATTTCTCTTTCCTCTCGCGTTTTCTACCTTTAAACGTCAGGTTATTTGTGAAGAGAGCGAAAAATGTTGGATGTACTGCTGCACGAAACGGTCCACAAACTGTCTGAGAAAAATGATGATGAAAATCGCCAAAGGCCTCTCGCAATTGTTGAATAGGGTGGACTTCCCAACGTTTTCGACTCCTTCGCTGGCTGCCCACAAAAGCGATTCCAGTCAAAACACCCATCAACAACACAGCACGTTCCTTTCGGCTAATCTGTCTGAATTTTGCCATTTTGAGAGAAGGATCTATTTATAATTACAGTACAAACAACAAGCGCTAAACTAGTGCCAATTGGTGTAAACATGCACATCAACTGCATACATAATTACGGTGCGTGAGGCTTCCAGGCGCGGCGCTATTGTAAACTGACATTTGGGAAGCGAGGTCCAGTGGCGTATCCAGGGGGTGTAGGGTGTGTACACCCCCCTTTGCGGTGGAGCTAGGAAGAAAGTGTGTCAAAAATATAAGAAACTAATGAATTATGTACTAAAACTGTCTATTTTGTGCTCAGAATGCCTTCTAAATGCGTTTTTGAAGGCCAAATTTTCAAAATTTTCTCGCCTGGTCGGCCCAACCAGGCCATTATAAACTACTAAAACTTGTAATTTCTGTTAATTTTAAGCTCGGAATGCGTTTTAAACGCCTTTTTGAAGGCTAATTTTGCTAAATTTTCTTACTGTTTATTGCTTTAGAACCAACCAGGCACTTTAGAAATTTTACACCCCCCTTCCCAAAATCCTGGATACGCCACTGGCGAGGTCGGCCAAAGCTCAGATCGCGCTGCCCGGCCCGCGGTCGGCCGAGGATATGCGCAGCGCGGTTGGCCGAAGCGTAATTATAAATCGGCCTTAAGAGCTGTTTTTTATTCATTCACGAACGCAGGCAAAATCAAGCTCTACTAAGACTGAGAAAGAGGCGGTCTCGATTAATCACAGGCGGCGGCATCATTTCAAACTGCTCTACAGTATGTTCCGAGTGGCAGAACCTCGTGGTCAAGCTGGTGGGTTCGGTCAGCTGCGCATTCTCCAACTGACCTTCGGCTGAGCGACAGCGTCTGGTCAGCTGTCTAGGTCGATCGGGCTCCATCTGACTGTTGAATCCCAACGTTCGGTCGTACCACAGACTGATGGCAGGATCAATGGTCACCCTGATAATCAGGATCAGGTCAGCCACCAGTCTCAGATAGAAAATGTGACTTGTGGTGTCAGGGTCGACAATCGCTTGGCAAGCTCCAACCCGCTTCATTTTAAAGGCTAACACTGCCGCGTAACTCATGATTAGTACTGGACTGCCGAAAATGGTATAGGAGAGAATATGCAAAACTACTCGCCAACTGTGTCGTCGGCGGCGGCGCGGCGGCAAGTTTTGGCGCGAAATTCGAATCGAAGAGCACAAAGATAGGTACAAGATCGGTATGAATAGGTAACAGAGATTAAAGGAAACGGCAGTGAATATCAGTAGACTGAGATGACAGGTTCTTCCACATCGGTCCGGCGCGTTGTGTGAAAAGAAAATTCCGCCGCCGATTGGCGTTACGATTACGGTATAGCCGACGGCCCAGAGCCAAATGCAGACCAGAAAAGTGGCGCACTTTTGTACGGTGATTTTGGTCCGGTACTGTATCGGATAGCGAATGGCTGTGAAGGCTAGTACGGCCAGCGCCATGTAGGTTCCAGATATAATCCAAAAACTGAGAATTACCGCCGTTACATGAACGTGATTGGCCAACGGCGCTGATTGGTCGAAAAATTTGTTCAGACTAGCCCAGGTTACTGTCAAAAGGGCGGTAATGAAGTCGCTTACGGTACGACTCAGCGTGAACAGATGGTGCTTCTTGGAAATGCGCTTTCGGTACAGTTTTAGCAGGAGAGTGTAGAGCAAAATTGAATTGAAAATAATTCCTGCACTGCCCAGCACGGCGTAGGAACCGTAGAGCGTTTCATACTGCGCCCACAAAGTGTCCAGCTGTCGAAGTTTGTGCCAGAATTCGTGCAGACTCAGATTTAAAGCTAACGGAGCGCAATAGTTAAAGGACATCTTGACCTGTCTTAAGAACTGTTGATAAATCGGAACTGAAAATTAATCAGTATCCATAGAGATATGATCCTTTGTGCGTCATTTACTAGAGTAGAGTGCCGCTAGCATTTCCAACTATCACCTGCTAACGGAAATTTCATTAATTTCCTCTGCTAAACTTTCACGTTTTCTCCTCGAGGATCAGGCAGTCCTTTCTTCCTAGTCACATGCACTCTTTCGTAGGGACCTACACCGATGTAGTAAAGTAGTGATTCGACCTCCTTTGAAACAGGAATCTTGCGACGGATCACTTTTTCTTCATCTAAAGTGTATATGAAAATATTTGGCTACTGCCGGTTCATTCAATCAATCTCGGTCGGTCGGTCGGTCGGTCGGTCGGTCGGTCGGTCGGTCGGTCGGTCGGTCGGTCGGTCGGTCGGTCGGTCGGTCGGTCGGTCGGTCGGTCGGTCGGTCGGTCGGTCGGTCGGTCGGTCGGTCGGTCGGTCGGTCGGTCGGTCGGTCGGTCGGTCGGTCGGTCGGTCGGTCGGTCGGTCGGTCGGTCGGTCGGTCGGTCGGTCGGTCGGTCGGTCGGTCGGTCGGTCGGTCGGTCGGTCGGTCGGATTTCTTGTCCGTCCACCTTCCCTAACTGCATGCCTATTCCCTAGTACTTATTACATAGAGTTCTATATCTGAGTATATTATACGCTTAGAGCCAAAAATAGAGGTGTCTGCGCTAAACAAACTGGCTTGGTAAGGTATATTTACGCGAAACAAAATCAATTGTCAAGCATCTAAAAATTATGCAGACATATGTAGTTGTACAAAATTAGTCGACGACCTTTAGTAGCTGGTGTGTGCTAGCAAGTGTTTTCAATTAAATAAATTCAATTGGATCATTATTTGCAGCAAACAGACGCACCTGAACCCCAGAACCATGCACTAGCCACAGCCAAAAGAATAGCGAACAGAATAATTCGTTTCATAACGACTTCGTTAAGAGAGCTGTAAATAAAGCGCTACTACAGCAGATTCATAAACAATAGACTAACGAAGAGATATTGAGCATTTTGGAATGCCAGCCCTCGTGGGGGGCAAATTGCGTCACCTACGCATTTTCCAATTAAGCCCCTGAGCCCAATTCGAATTGCTTTTGAAGGTCAACTGCAGTTCGAACCAAACATACTGCAACATTTTCAGGCATTTAGGCTCAGCGTTATACGGCGCAGCTCAGACCTTCCCTCCTTAGTATTAGTAGATAACGTATTTTTATATAAAATATTTTGTGTTGTGCTATTTTTTATGTAATTTACTTTCCGGTCTTATTATTGTGTGCTTATTCTGATACAAGTTTTGCATACGGATTTGAAATAGGTTTGTTTGTGTTTTTGGGGTAACTAAATAAATAAATAAATAAATAAATAAATAAATAAATAAATAAATAAATAAATAAATAAATAAATAAATAAATAAATAAATAAATAAATTTTAAGGGCGTTCCATCGCGTCGAATTAAATTCCAAATGGCCAAATTGCACCGGCTCTAAAATCATTGTAAGAAAGCTTTCTGGAACTTTATCAACTTTTGTCTCTAGTGCCTATGGTTGGCCAATGCACTCAACAAATTATCCCGGTCGGTGGGACTATCCGTTGATAAAAAATGCCCAAAACAGATAGGCTGTCTACAGACTCTGCTTTAGTTAAGATTCCAGGCCGGCCTGCCAACTCATTACTTCAGTCAGCGGCGCGGCAAATTCGCTCTTCCTTAATTTGATCTTGTCTAAGACTCCATATTTCATTTTCGGCTGCCTTCGGCCAACTGCAGCTCTCTTTATTACCATCTCTCTCATACATCTGCTTTTCAAATAAATTCCAGCAGGTTCTCGCCAGTGCTGCTGACTGATTTATTTCCGCGTCTGGGTTGTCTGTCCCAGCGGAATTGAGTGAACCCAGTCTCACAAATGTCTAACCATACCAACTATAGTGAGTGGCCGATTTGCGCCAGCTACGAAGCCTATTCGGCAGTCCGATTTGGGTTAATATCGGCCGGATCGGTGTTGTGTGTGGTCGGGGTTGTGTCCAACTTTTTGTTGGTCTACATTTTCGCCGGGCCCAGACGACACAGACTCAACGCTGATTCCTTCTATCAGGCAGTTTTAGCCATCTTTGACTTGCTTCTTTGCGCCATGTACGTGTTGATTTTTGAGACCGATGCAATTTCTTTCTTTCTCAAGCTGCCATTGGCGCATGACTTGTTGTTTTCCTTTCTCAAGGAGACCTTTGTGGCGAGTCGCGTGGTGCAAATGGTCATTGCTTATTTGCTGATTTTCGCCAGCTTCGAACGACTGCTAATCATCTGCAAACCGAGTAACGCCTGTCTCAGGTCAGTGATTTAGTTAAAGTGCAGTGATTTGAATAACAAACTGTAAAGATCAACTATAGTAGATCTGACGTAAAACGTCGTTCACGCCAAAAAGTCACGTCTTTCACCAAAAAGGTGACAGTAGATTTTCACAAAAATTTGGGTAAATAATAAATAGGTTAAAATTGCCATTTACTAAAGTAATTATAAGGGAATTTTCGTACATGTAACAGCTCTGGGCCGACCTGGTGGAGGGAGGGGTAGGAGGGTTTTCCTCAGGTGGGGGGTCGAAGGGGGTTTAGCCCAGAGGGGGTCCAAAATTTCAAAAAGCTCCAAAACGCGTGGAAATGCGTTTAGCACGTTTTTTCAGCAAGAACGCTAAAAATCGCAAATTTAAGCTGCCAAATAGCGTTTTAGAGCTAAAAATAAGCAAAAAATGACAAAAAGGGCTTCCAAAAACCCGATTTCTCTTAAATATCAGCAGCGGAAACGCCAAATTCGGTTTCCAAAGGCTTTTCAAGTGAATTTTAGGCTAAAAATTAGTGATTTCTGAGCCAGTTTGTTAGTACTGTTACTGGAGCCACTACTGGTACTTGTATTTTTGGGTCGGGGGTCCCTTAACTTGTCTCGGGGTGTGGGGATGAGGGGAGTTGGCCTTTCCAACAGGGGGTAACCCCGTAGTACATGTATGGGCATTGTAAACTATTTTTCTTGAAATTCTAAGCAAATTGCAAAAACATTGACATAAAAACTGTTATCAAGCGAATGAGTATGGAAAAATGCTCTTGGTTTGTGCCTGAGTGCGATATTGCAGTTTATAGCAAATGTTCGATAAGTTATAATAACCAAAGCCTAGCTGAATCAATTTTTTGGTAAAAAGCCATGTTTGATTTATAACCGCTTCTGTGCTGCAGTCTTTGGGGAGTACTTTGCAAAAATTGAAATGCATATCGTTCCAAGCTTGTCTGAACTTTTAGACATTTCCTAACTCGTTGTGCACGCCAACTAATCAGCTTGTTAGTAATTATTTCGTGTGTGCTCTTGCGAATTCCCATGTTTATCGCTCTGGAGATCTACGAGTATGAACAGTGCCCTGACTATTTCAAGACCAAACAGTTAATCACAACCGGGTTCGCCGAAACACATTTCTTCCAAACCTATTCCCTCTACGTGATCAACTCTGCTCAAATATTCGTGCCCTGTGCCCTACTACTTCTGCTCAACTTTGTGATCATGGTTAAGATGACTTCTTCCCATCAACAACTTGAAAGGGTAAACCTAATCAATTGCCGAATTGTTTCTAATGTCTCAAACATACTGTTATCCGATCCGATCCGATTTGCGGGGGGCCTTGCGGCCTACGATCAGACTAGCGGTCCATTTCGCGACCCCCGTGATTCGTCATCTCGGATGTTGCCCTTCTTTCACTGCCAGCCACTCCAGCCATGCTGTTGGATGCCGGTCACCAGGAGGGCGGCCGGCGTGTTTATGCCTTGATGCTGATAGCTCCCAAAAGCCGCCAATGCCGCATATGCCAGAGGGCTCCCGGCATATTTGGTTTCTCAGACGGCTTTTGACATTGTAGATCATTTTCTCAAACGCGGCATGCTTTGTGGAGCGGCTTCGGTGCAATGGCAGATCTAGTCAGTTCCCATTTTACCTACTAGCTGTCACCAGCTTTCGGTGGCCTGGGTGGAGCGTTGTGCCAACGACCAACTCTTTGCGACAAGAAACTTGCCGCGCCGAGAGGATGAGTGCACGACGTCGCGCACAGTGGCTATGCGGCCTAAACCACTACACCAACTGTGCCGGCAAAACAGTGCTTTGGACATGATGTCTTGGATTTGTTTGACACAAATGTGATGTCTTTCGTTTTGGAGAAATCTTTTCTGACCATGTTTCCTTGTCGGTCAGAAAAGCTCAAATCCACTGCATCCATTTCCAAAGACTTTCGGAAAATAGAACAAAACAAACGGTCGAGAACTACTGAACCTGCTAAACTGCAGGTGTACGGAAGTTCGGAAGCACATCAACCGAACATTTTCCAATCAATGGCCATTCGGTATGTGATCTCCCGCCAGAGGCGCACATCTCGCAGTGCTATATTGACCATCGTGGTGATTGCCAGCACTAACCTCCTCTGCAGTACCACCAATACCGTCCTGACCTTGTTGGAGCAGTTCTATCCCTCTGTCCTGATGGAAAGTGGCGCCTGGTCACCCACCTACGTGATAATTGGAGACATTCTCAGCTTTCTCTATGTGCTCTGCTCTGCCGTTAGGTTGGTGGTCTATTATACCTGCAATGCCGAAGTGAGAAGTATTGTCAAGAAGGTTCTGTTTGGAGCGCGGCCAATGTGGAGTAATTCGCCTCCGAAACGAAAGTATCTGTGTGAATGATTATACGTATATCTCACTAACAAAAATCATCCTTTTAGGAATTGCATTCCACCTGGAACAGAATTTCTTTCCCAAGGAGGTGTTTTTATGGTGGCTGAAATGAATGGTAAAGGAGTTATTTTTGAAGATGAAGATGAAGAAATTATGGTCTGATATCAATTTTTACAATGTTTCTTTCCACCACAGATCTTTCTCTCTGTATTTCCATTCTATCTTCTGTATTTTCAGTAAACTCCAAACTCAACTGTGTCCAGTAAAATTGTGGCCAAAATCCCAAAAGAATTCTAGGCAGTTATCCTTCAAGGCTCACGGGTATCCACCAATCTTCAGCATTTCCATTCTTCGTCAGCGGTGTGTTATCGAATTTTTTGTTGCTTTACATATTTGCAGGTGCTAGAAGAGGACACTTCAGGACCGATGTATTTGATCAAGCTGTTCTGGCACTGTCTCACCTATTTCTAGTTGTATGTAACAATCCTTGAGTGTGTGTCTAGTGTGTTGTACAGTCAGGCACTTAACGCCGTTTATGGTACCGGCACCATATATGGTACCCCTACCTTCGAGCACTGTGGTGGTACCATATATGGTGCCGGTACCATATATGGGTACCATATAAGGTGCCGGTACCATATATGGTACCCCTACTACCTTGAGGCCAATTTCGCACTTGATTTTCTGTCATTAAACTCAATTTTCTCGTAAACGCAAGCTGATAGGCAAACGTTCCACTAACCAAAATTGTAGAGCAATGATAGCTCTACGAAATTCTGCAATAAAATATGCCACTATAGGGGTTGCAAAAGAGTTAGAGCGCCAAAAGTGGCTGAAGAGTATTTTAAGAACCCGAATTTTTAAACGAAAGAAAGGTGAAAAAGTTAGGCATGGGCATGGGTGGTGGGTACATGCATTCGATCAGCCGAATCTGCTTTTTCGTAAGACAATGTAAGAGGCCAACCATAAACACAAAGTTCAGAGAAGGGTTGGGAAGTTGGTTGAGCGCCGGAAAAGATCGCAGGGTTGTGAGTTGGAATCGAAAAGAAAACATCTCCAAAAACGTTCAAAATCAAGTGCGAAATTGGCCTCAAGGTAGGGGTACCATATATGGTGCATGGTACCGGCACCATATATGGTACCACCACAGTGCTCGAAGGTAGGGGCACCATATATGGTACCACCACAGTGCTCGAAGGTAGGGGTACCGTATATGGTACCGGCACTAAATACGGTACCTCTTCGAATAAGTGGAGTGGTGGTACCATATATGGTACCGGTTACCATATATGGTACCGGCACCATATATGGTACAGTGACCAAATATGGTGGCGGTACCATATATGGTGCCGGTACCATATATGGTGCCACCACAGGCCCCGAACGTGGTGGTACCATATATGGTACCGGTACCATATATGGTGACGGTACCATATATGGTGCCGGTACCATATATGGTACCACTACCCTCGGTACCGGTACCATATATGGTACCGGCACCTTATATGGTGTCGGTACCATAAACGGCGTTAAGTGCCTGACTGTTGTATGTAACAATCTAGTGTGTTGTATGTAACAATCCTTGAAGGCCGATTTATACTTCAATTCGCTCGCGAGAGCAACCGAATTGCTCGCGTCGCTCAGTGACGCGATTTGGTCCGCGATGCTGGCATTCGCCCGCGATTTTGCTCGCCGGCGAGCACGAACATCGCGCCCCCAATCGCTCGCTAGTCGCCGCGATGGGCGACGCGAGCGAATGCAGTCGCGACGGCAAGCAGAGTTGCAAAAAAAGCATTTTAGTAAAAAGAAAAATTATCTTTCCTTAGGCTTTGTAGGGCCCATGTAGGACTTGATTCTCTACGCGAAAACATGTTGCTTGTCTACTACTCAATACATATTACTTCAGATTTCTTCTCTAATTATGGATTAGGCAGATGCAGTTGCTATCTTTATGAGGATTAACATGCATTTTGCGAGAAAATCAACTTAGCGTTGAAGTCCTTGCTAAACGTTCAGAATATTTTCTTCCGAAATTAGCTGTAAGGCAAGGTGGTTAACTTGCAGCATGATATACTTGTCTGCTTCGTAGCTGTCCGGAGCGAACCTACCGCGCATGACAGCTGTTGTATCTGTCTGTGGCAGACAGGTAAGGTGAATTGCTAAGGGTTAAGCAGTTATTTTCGCAGATCCGGCTGGTATCGAAATATGATAAAATAGATACCAAACGAGCACCAACGGTGTATGTACGAACATCAGTGAACCCCTAGAACCGGAGCGGTAGCCCCTCAAAGTTGGTTGGGTAGGTTACCTATCAAGAGGACATTTTTCGAAGTTTACTCAAACGATCACCATTCACTAGTTTCTCTAGATACAGAATTGGTTTGCACATGGTTCGATAGCCCTGATACCGGCCTTTCTGGCGCTGCATGCCGTGCGTCCAGAACATACTCGGTTAGCGAGATATTCTCCAAAACTACGAAATTTAGGTAAATTTCCACACGCTTTTTTCAAGCCTACCCCTGCCCTGGCCACGTGGGTGGTACCGGACCGGCACACTATAATAGTAGAACAATTTTGTACATTATCAATTTGTTACCAACAAAAGACAAAACATGAAACACCAAAACATGCAATCACGTAGACCGATCTGACAATTCTACAGTACTTATCGTTCAGTTTTCACACCACCACAACTCATACATGTACGTACTGAAGAAAGGTTCACTATATAGTAATCAAACCCAACGCACAGAATATCGAGGACCGCACAGTAGAAAGACACAAATACAATACACACAATGAAAATACTATAACTCTTCAGTACCTACATTGTACGTACTTTTCTTTTCAGCATACCTAGATGTAGCACAGCAATACCTGGAGCAGATTTTCCGACTCCGATTTTTTCTGAGATGGAATTTTTTCAGTAAATTTTTACTATTTTTTACAATATCAGACGTAAATTTAAAATTGTTAAATCGCCTGTAAAACAGAACATTTGAGCCCAAATTAGCTATTTTTCACGATTTCTAGTGTAAAATTGCGATTTCTTTCGATTATTGCGCGTTTTTTAGTACCCAGCCCGTCTCCCCTAGAATTTGGGCTCAGACCCTCCGGCCGGCACCAGACCAGACCCCAATCAAGTCCCCTTCCCCATCAACGGATATCCCATCAACGGACATCTTACATGTACAGTATGAGCACAGCAGTAATTAAAACCCCGAAAGAAAACTTTAGTTCTGTTGTCCACCAGGCCCGACTTTCGCCTCTGCCCGGCAGTGAAAGGTTTTCAGAAAATACTGGCGAAAAGCGCTGCTGAACATAAGCAGCAAGAAAGGGTTGGAAAGAGTGAATATGTCTCTACCCCAAAAATGCAGCTTGTAGAGCAATGGCACTGGCCCGGTGCCTATGTAGATTGCCCATATAAGCACGACATTCATAAACACATAGCTCAAAGCTAGAACGCCCCCAACTACAGCAAATTTGCGTTCCTGTCGCTCAGAGTTGGACGCGTTCTGCTGCTCCTGAATGGCCGGGCTGCTTTGGTAGGTCAGTAGTTGGCTGCAGATTCGGCCGTAGACCAAAACGAACACCGGAACGCAGACGGTCACTTCGACTAGATAGAACCCCAGATAGAATCTTTCGCCCTAAACAAATGGAACCTGTTTTCTACAGGGTGTGCAAACCGTCAGCAGATTTTATACTGTGGCTACGTCAAATCTCAACCGATTTAAGAGTCGCTCTCTGAATCAATCGAGTATCAGTATTCAGACCCAAAATTGAGCACACTAATACATGTTGGTGAGTTTTCAAACGTCTCAAAAGAACTCCAGATCTGATGCTTCTATCCCAAGATACATTGTATAGCCGTCTGAAAATCGGCTCGCTTAAGAGTCAGTTCGCGAGAGAATCGACCCTTGTTCTTCACAGCTATGTGCAAGTCGAAAAATCGAACTCAGGCCTGGGACCTCCGGTTTGGGGAAGTTGTACCTAACGATGACTTGTGCTAAACCTGAAGAGCACAGCCCTCTAGGTGCCCTGGTCCGGCAGAGCCAGCCCTCGGAAGCAGGGTGGGCAACCATCAAAATCGGACTGTCAATAGGTCATGTTTGACTGAGTGTCACTTGCGATCCAAAGCAGCTAGAACGTTGTGCTTGGTGCCAAACGAATCGTCATGACATTGGCTTTCGTTTGCCGCATAAGCAGTACTGTTTCGCTGTTTCGTTCTCTAACCACGACATCGAATGTGAAAAAATCCGCAAAAAAATTTCATGGTGAAGTTCACTAAATTAGATTTTTCTCGAAAATAAAAAAGGGTACCCTCGAGATTTTTTATATTTTATAGCCCTGTGAATTGCGCTTCTAACGGTGTATAGAAAGTGGCAAAAACGCATGCCTCTGCATATCAAATTTCCACTCAAAGTACAAAGATAACCAAAAATTCGCTAATTTACCACTATTTAAGCATGTATCCCATGCCTATGTATGTATGTATGTATGTATGTATGTATGTATGTATGTATGTATGTATGTATGTATGTATGTATGTATGTATGTATGTATGTATGTATGTATGTATGTATGTATGTATGTATGTATGTTCAGGGATGTGAGGTGGGAAAAAACACCGGAAAAAAACTGTTTTTTTCCGAAAAAAAACCGGTTTTTTTCCTAAGGGTCGGAAAAAAACATAAATCGCGGAAAAAAACTCAAGCTAAAAATAGCTAATTTACGTCATTTTTCGTTTAAAAAATGGACTTTTGCTATGTATAATAGGCCATACTGACTCAAAACTGTTAGAAAAAAAACAAAAAAGACCAAATTTGGCATGAAAAAACAAAAATGCAAACTGCTGTAAGAAAATTTGCATATAGCGTTATTTATGGAACCTGTCAGGCACTGTTTCATGCCTGTTTCGTGATTTATATCTATGTAACACGTGTATTTCTGGTCTAACAAGACTGAGGAAGGCGCCAGAAAGCGTTAGGAACCATAAAGCCCTAAAAGTAGGACATAATTTGTTGCTCCGTAAGGTACTCGTTTGGCTGGAATCGAAGTGAAGCTGCAACATATGTACATGAATGTAATAATTAGGATTAGGTTTCAGTTCATGTGCTAACCACTAGAATCCCGAACATAAGGCATTTCCTTTGCCAGTGTCCCAGCATTATGCTTCATTCGGTCTGTCCGACCTTCATCAAACTTCTCATCCAGCCAAGCCACCTGGTTCGAGTTAAAGCGAATGTTTGGTGAAGATTCACGCAGAGCCCAACCTTGTTCTAATGGCTTACATCCTGCGATGCATTGACTATTGATCGCTTCTTCAGTATCAACCTCCCTTTCAAGTTGTTGATGGATGTCATTTGAACTTGTGAAAATATTCTCAAGATTGTTCTGATACATTTGCTGAGCCACATCCTGCATTGTTTGTCGCTCTGGAATCATCTGATGGGTACCAGTGATGAGGTGTCTGATGAGATTTCCGTAAAACTGGTATTTTCGCCTGCACCCTTCTTCAGGGCAATCAAAAAGTTCGTTTTCGTTCGCAGTCTCGAAAACCACTGTTTTGTCAACTTCCATTTCATCATTATCATCAGACTCATCAGTGCTTTGAACACGCTGCTGGGACAATTGGACTTGATCAGGTTGTGCCAGTGCTGGGTCTTCAATGTCGCTTTCTGGATCAACCACGGATTGATCATTTTCTGCTTCTGCTGTGTTGATTTGATCTGTTGGGTAGAAAGAAACACCAACTGGCTTCCAGTAGTCTTTCCCTGGGATCTGGTACTGCAGATCTTCATGAACCTTTCTTTATTTCCTTTGTTTTCCCATACTTTCTTTGGAATCACTCTGCCCTCGAGAATGTTTGGCTTTGCCAAACCTCCAAAACACCATCATAAATGCCAGCAGAGGGGTCAACCATACATACATACATACATACATACATACATACATACATACATACATACATACATACATACATACATACATACATACATACATACATACATACATACATACATACATACATACATACATACATACATACATACATACATACATGCATGCATACATGCATACATGCATACATAGGCATGGGATACATGCTTAAATAGTGGTAAATTAGCGAATTTTTGGTTATCTTTGTACTTTGAGTGGAAATTTGATATGCAGAGGCATGCGTTTTTGCCACTTTCTATACACCGTTAGAAGCGCAATTCACAGGGCTATAAAATATAAAAAAATCTCGAGGGTACCCTTTTTTATTTTCGAGAAAAATCTAATTTAGTGAACTTCACCATGCAATTTTTTTGCGGATTTTTTCACATTCGATGTCGTGGTTAGAGAACGAAACAGCGAAACAGTACTGCTTATGCGGCGAACGAAAGCCAATGTCATGACGATTCGTTTGGCACCAAGCACAACGTTCTAGCTGCTTTGGATCGCAAGTGACACTCAGTCGAACATGACCTATTGACAGTCCGATTTTGATGGTTGCCCACCCTGCTTCCGAGGGCTGGCTCTGCCGGACCAGGGCACCTAGAGGGCTGTGCTCTTCAGGTTTAGCACAAGTCATCGTTAGGTACAACTTCCCCAAACCGGAGACCCCAGGACTAAGTTTTCACGATGGCCGATTTTTCGACTTGCACATAGCAGGGTCGATTCTCTGGCGAACTGACTCTTAACATGGGACAAAAACTTCGAACTTGAATTTCTTTCTTATGAGAGTTGGGACTTGAAAATCGGGGGTTTTAGGTAACTTTTGGACTAATTTAAGAATGTTTGGTGCAAAATTATTTTTGAGCAAATAATATTTTTCGACCCCCTTGCCCTTTGAAACCCACCAGCTCGTTTGGAAGATCCACGGTGTTCTTTATATTTCCAATTTTTATAGCGCTATTTATTAGCTACAGATTGGTGGCCCACACAACAAACTGCGACCCGAGGATTTGAAGCAACTAAGGTTTAAACGGTTCAAAATCCCGTTTTTCTCTTGTACACAAATTTGAAGCCATGTTCCGCATAAAAGATAGTGAAACTTATTAGATAAAGTCGGAACTGGTAAAGTCAGAACTGGGAAAAGTCGGAACTGAGCACAAACCTTTGTACTAGGGCCCAAAGGGGGTCGAAAATTTTTTTTACTCAAAACTAAAACTACTCTAAAAGTTTCTTTAAAACTACTCTAAAAGTTTCTTTAAAACTACTCTAAAAGTTTCTTTAAAACTACTCTAAAAGTTACCTAAAACTGCCGATTTTAAAAGTCTAATCTCTGATTAGTGAGTGAGAAGCATGCTTTCAAACCTGTGTACCCCAGCAAAACAGGAGGCTGAACCCTTTAAACCTACATGAACTTTAACTTTAACAGAAATACGATGGCCCCCTGATGGTCTCGTTCCAAACCAGTTCGCTCTTACGTACTTAGCTTCTTAATTATTGTTATTGTCGGGCAAAATTATTAGCTTTTACCCAAGGAACTGGATTGGCAAATGAAGGAAAAGCAAGAGTGGCACCCGTCCACTGCACTGCTATTACTGCGCTCGTTTGTCTTTGAGTGCATATCTAGGCAACAGAAAGCATTCAAGCTTTAAACACATATACATGTACTACAGACTGCCAAACAACCATAAGCCCTTTCCTCTGCCACAGTAAACTACAGTAAGTATGATCGGAAAATGTCGGCAGGTGCAGTGCTTTAGGCTGCATAGCCACTATGCGCGTGCTCGTGCGCTCATCCTCTCAGAGCGACAAGTTTCTTTCCGTAAAGAGTTGGTCGTTGGTACAAAGCTCCACCCAGGCCACCGAAAGCTGGTGACAGCGAGTAGGTAAAATGGGAACCGACTGGATCTGCCTAAGCACCGAAAGCCGCTCCACAAAGCCTGCCGCGTTGGAGAAGGAGATAAATGACGTCCGAAGCTGTCTGAGAAACCAACTATGCCTGGGGTCCTCTGGCACACAGGGGCGCACCAAGCGGCCGTCCGGAGCTGACAGCACTATGACGTCAACACGCCGGGCACTTTCTTAGTGACCGGCACCCAGCAGCATGGCTAGGAGTGGCTGGCAGTGAAAGAAGGGCAACGTCCGAATGACGAATCACGGGGGTCGCGAAATGGACTACGATCATAGGCCGTAAAGCACATAGGATACGATCGGATTGGAACCTCGGGTCGCAGCCTGTTGTGTGAGCCATCAATTTACAGCTAATAAACAGCGCTATAAAAAATTGAAATAAAAAAGACACCATGGGGGTTACAGACGAGCTCCAAAGGGGGTCGAAAACATTTTTTGCTCAAAAATAATTTTGGACCAAAAATTCTTAAACTATTCTATGATATGTTTGGCGTTGCGTGTGTAGTTGCCAGGGCTGTTTGTTTTCCGGAAAAAAACTCAAGCCGGTTTTTTTCCGGTTTTTTTCCTGTTTTTTTCCGGTTTTTTTCCAAAAGTTATTTTCCGAGATGACAGAAAAATTTTTTTAACAATCGCTTTTTATTGCAGAATTCAACGAAATAGCGTGAGTCTTATTATAAAATGCACTATTTTCATGTTTTAGTGTAGTAATTTGATTTTAAAACATCAAAAATACAATAATAAAAGTTGCCTGAAAATGGTACCGGTATTTTTTGCGAAAAACAGCTAAGTTATGCCATGGAAATGCTTGTAAGGCTTCTATTAACGTAAATTTAAAGCGTTGGAAGCGAATTTAACCAGTTATTGTGTCTATTTCCTTTAAAAACTTACTTGAGTTTTTTTCCGCATTTTAGTTTTTTTCCGAGCGCCTAGGAAAAAAACCGGTTTTTTTCCGGAAAAAAACGAAAAAAACCGAGGAAAAAAACCGACCCAACAGCCCTGGTAGTTGCGCTAGTTAGAAAATACACACCACCTGCTGTACGCACAACCGCGAAGGCTACCGTAACCTTGTATGCGCCAAACATTGTAGTTGTAGCGCTGTGTGATTAGCAGCCCGCTCGCCCTTTGTTGTCTAGAACTTTCGTCACTCTCTCCGTCTGGCTACCTGGCGAGCGGTCGTGTCATTATTCTTCTGTATATTAATTAATTGTTGGTTGGAGGTAAAGAGTTGTTCTAAGATCGGCCACTACAAGGAACAGCAAGACCCGGCAACAAAACAACTGGCGACCAACGGTGGCATTCGGCGATCGCGGAAGAAAGAAAAAGACGATTTCCGAGGGAGGACGGTATTTCTTCACCTACCAACTTTCGGACGCACGCCCGGTTGGCGGCTGCTCTCAACTCAGAAGAGGAAGGACGCGCAAACACCAACGGTCGGCGTTTTTTCTCACTGATTTGGTTGGAGAGGAGGTCTCAGTACTTGTGATTTACTCACTTGTACCCCTCCTCATCTTCATTCCTGCCGGAGGAGGAGTCGCCTATACTCCATTCCTGCCGAAGGAGGAGTCGCCTATACTCCATTCCTGCAGAAGGAGGAGACGCCTACTTCATTCCTGCCGGAGGAGGAGACGCCTACTCGTGTCTACTCGTTCCTGCCGGAGGAGGAGAAGTCTGCGCGTGTCTACTCGTCCCTACCGGAGGAGAATTCGCAGCGTTCGCACCGGAGGAGGACTCGCAGCATTCGCACTGCCGGACAACGAACCGTACGTCCGTACCGCAACGTTCACCCATCGCGGGCGCCGAATTGGAAATTGGTAAACTTCGCCCCGCTGGACAAGGAACCGCGCCTCCGTACCGCAACGTTCAACCATCGCGGGCGCCGAATTGAAACAACGCGGATACTACCGGAAACAACGCGGAAACTACAGGAAATCGTGCACCAACCACCGCGATGTCCAACCGCCGGGCACACATCCCGGCACCTCAACCTTATTGGCAGACAGTCGATGACCATCCACCTCTCAAATGGCCTCTCTGGGAGCGGCTATTCAACGCGTTTCTCACTGGCCTGGATGCAACCAGGGACAACACGGCAAAATTGACGGACAATGAGAAGAACGACTTTCTTCTCTCGTTTTTGGGGACAGCCGCGCTTCCCCAATTCGCCAGTCACCCTGTGTTCAACGCCGATCCAGACGCCGATTTCGAGGAGTTCCTGGCAGCCGCCTGGGAGACTTTCTACAGGCCTGTCAACCCGGTACGGGCCCTGTTCGATTTTATGCAGCACTCACAAGGGTCTACACAGTCAATCACCGAGTACATTCGCGTACTCAGGACTCTGATCCAGCAGTGCACGTTCCCTGTCGATCAGGGGACACGACGCATCGAGGAACGCACCTTAATCGACTACCTGCTAGCTATACAACTGGTGCGCGGCCTGCACAGCCGTGCTACACAGGAGAAACTGCTCGCCCTCGACGCAGTGGATTTGGACAAATTCACTGCCCTCGCATTGGCTGATGAGAGCGCAAAAAAGGATGCTGCAAACATGGCACCCGGGTCATCGCAGATCAGCGCTACCTCACACCGCCGGTACAACCGGGGCAAGGGACCTAGCTCCGCGCAGCACACAGGACCCAGACCTACGCCGGTATGCCCCAGTACCTCAGTCAACCGCCAGCCAACCGGTAGGAGAGTCTGCCGGCATTGTGGAGATTCCTCTCACGCAGACAGCAGGGATTCCAGATGCCGCGCCCGCGGTCAGACCTGCAAAAAGTGTGGTAAGGAGGGCCACTTCCAGCGAGTCTGTAGGAGCAACCCCTGCTCTACCTCGCGCCCTCCGGCTAAACAACACTGTCGACTCACTCACCACACCAGATGCGCAGCAATCACAAAAAGGGCAGGAAGAGTGTCAATGCTTTGCACACTCAACCACCTTATTGTGAGGTTCACATCGCCTCTACTGATGATGCTCCTGCCGAACCACTGCGTTTGATGGTCGACACAGGCTCGGACGTCACTGGAATCACTCGGGACGACTTCCATAAGCACTTCCGGGCCACCAAACTGCAAACGGCTGACCCGATTGTCAATTTCGACCAGTCAGAAGTGCCCATCGAAGGACAATTTCCTGCACAACTCTTCTTCCAAGGACGAACTGCCAACGTGTCCGTGTACGTGTTTGGTGATTCCTGCACCAATACACTAGGCATGGACGCAATGCGTGCGCTGGATCCGGTGTACATCACTATCCAGGCCAAAAACAGCATTGTCCGCGCAGTCACCAAGTCCAACTCACCAGAGGATGTCAACGACGGTGCTCCCGCCAGCAGCGCGCCACCAGCAGATATCTCTGACGTCTCTACTCCTATGCTAGCTGCCAAGGATACTCAGACCTGGGAGAAAGCAGGATTGCTGTCGCTGCTACACAGCTTTCCCAAGCTCACGAGCACAGCTATCGGCACTTTTCCCGGATTCAAGCACAGAATCCGGCTGAAACCTGATGCGCAGGTACCACCCGCCCAACCAGTTCGCTCCATTCCAGTGCGCTTCGAGCAGCTTGCAGAGAAGGCAGTCAAGGAAATGGAGGAGCAAGGCATCTGGGAGAAGGTCGCACACTCAGACTACGTGCATGGAATGGTCGTGGTGGCAAAAGCAGACGATTCTACTGCTGTACGCATCACTTCCGACCTGTCTCCGCTCAACAAAAACGTGGATCCAGTGCTGTATCCACTACCCAACATCCAGGATTTGCTGTACACGCACCTCGCTGCTGCTACAGTGTTCAGCAAAATAGACCTGCGGAAGGCCTATTTCAACATCGAGCTTGATGATGAGTCTCAGTTGCTAACAACTACAGCCACACCATGGGGCTACTATGCATACCGCAAGTTGCCCATGGGACTCAAGGATTCTGCAGCTGTATTCCAGAAGCTGGTTCACGAAACGCTTGCTGGGATTCCTGGATGCCAGCCCTACATAGACGATATCATTGTCTATGGAAGGAATCGAGAGGAGCATGACCGCACTCTACGGCTGGTTCTACAGAAGTTGGATGCAAAAAATCTCCGACTGAACCTCAGCAAGTGCACCATCGCCTCACCTAGCATCTCGTTTCTGGGCCATGTAATCGCCAACGGATGTGTCAGACCAGATCCACACAAGTTGGACTCGATTCGCAACATGGAACGACCCCAAAACAAGCTGGATGTGCAGAGTTTTTTGGGTGCGATCAACTACCTGAGCAAGTTCGTTCCTAGCCTGACCGACGCCTCAGAACCACTTCGTGTGCTCACCCGAGCAGACACGAAATTCAAGTGGGAGCAGCCGGAACAAGCTGCCTTCGATCGACTCAAATCTCTGATCTGCGACAAACGAGGACTCAAACTCAAGATGTTCAATCCGGAGAAACCCACCATCGTGACTACAGACGCCTCCGCCTATGGAATAGGTGGAATGCTGTCCCAAGTGCACTGCGGCCAGGAGTACCCAGTGGCATTTGGACACCACACGCTGGACCCCACCAAACGGCGTTGGGACACCACAGAAAGGGAAGCGTTCGCTGCCATGTTCTTCTGCGAACACTGGGAGAAGTACCTACTTGGCAGTCACTTCACACTACGCACGGACCACCAGGCTCTGCAAGCTCTGCTGCACCGGCAGACCAACCAGCGCCGATCTCAGAAGTTCGAACGTTGGGTGCATCGCCTCAACGTTTTTGACTACTCAGTCGAATTCGTGGCCGGACGCAAAAACTACATGGCCGACGCATTGTCCAGACTGCAGAAGGTGCCAGACGTGCCTAGAGTCTGCAGCACCACTAAAAAGGGTCTTTCCATCGAAAAGATTGCTAACGCTACGGACCAGGACCCTCAGCTGCAACTTGTGAAGCGTTTCTGCACCAGAGGGTGGCCAGTTAAACCGAAGCTGCCGCCTCAGCTCCTGTCAACACCTTTCTACACGCTGCGTGACACTCTCTCCCTGGAGCATGGATATGTCATCCGAGACAACAGCCAGATCGTGGTTCCACAAGTCTTGCGACCAGATCTGCTCTCCATGGCTCACGAAGGACATCCAGGCATCGTTGCCTTCAAACGGAAGCTTAGAGAGACCTACTGGTGGCCTGGAATGGCTACTGAGGCTGAGCGTTTCGTCAGGGACTGTGGAAACTGTCTCAACTCGGCCAAGTCAGCACCCAAGCTGCACCTGCAGGGCCAGCATCTGTACACACCGAAGGAGCCGTGGGAGGAACTCTCCATCGACATCACAGGGCCATTCGATAATGCCCCTGCTCATCAGAAGAACATCCTTGTGCTCGTGGACAACTACTCTAAGTTCCCAGAGGTTCTGTGCACGAAGGACACAACTTCTGGCAGAATCATTCGCTGGCTCAGGGAGATCTTCGCTCGTTTTGGCAACCCAGCCAAAATAATCTCTGATAACGGACCACAGTTTGTCAGTGACGAGTTTCACAACTTCCTGACAGAACGGGACATCATCCACGAGACAACACCTGTCTACACTCCCCAACAAAATGCGTTCGTGGAGGTCTTCAATCGATTCATCAAGCACCACATTCAGACGTTCAGCTCGAGTCTACCGTGGGAGGAAGGCCTTCAGCGATCCCTAGCTCACTTCCGCGCTACACCTCGAGAGGGCCAGGAGCTCAGCCCTGCGCAGAAGTTCTTCGGACGCAGACCTCGATTGGGCTGGGAAGTCTACCGACAACCCCGCAAAACGGCTCAAAAAGAGGAAGGAGGGGAAGACAAGCGACCGCGGCAAAGACAACAGCAACCAAGCCAAAACACTGCTAGCTCAGGACAACTGTTCGCTGTTGGGCAGAAGGTGCGCACCAAACGACCTCACACGCCTAAGGGACTCAGCCCCTGGAGCAACAAAGTGCTAACGGTTGTGAAGGTACTCGGCAGATTCAACTACCTGCTGTCTGACAAGCAGAAGTGGAATGGGCGCAACATGCAACGTGTTGTCGACCGGCCGGGACCATCTGTCTACGAAGCTGAGGCAACCGCGCCAGAACCAGCTCAGCCGCGACCACAACGACGACACCACCCTCAACGGAATCGTCAGCCGCCAGACCGCCTAGGGGACTGGCTCTACTACTAACCGACGTTTCCGCCTCAAGAAGAAAGAAGGTGGTTGATATGTTTGGCGTTGCGTGTGTAGTTGCGCTAGTTAGAAAATACACACCACCTGCTGTACGCACAACCGCGAAGGCTACCGTAACCTTGTATGCGCCAAACATTGTAGTTGTAGCGCTGTGTGATTAGCAGCCCGCTCGCCCTTTGTTGTCTAGAACTTTCGTCACTCTCTCCGTCTGGCTACCTGGCGAGCGGTCGTGTCATTATTCTTCTGTATATTAATTAATTGTTGGTTGGAGGTAAAGAGTTGTTCTCGGATCGGCAACTACTACAAACCCTCAGACGACCAACAAAACATAAAAAAATAAATCAAATTACATATCCAACACCCAAAAAAAAAAAAAAAAAAAAAAAATTAAAATTTAAATTAAAGAATAATAAAAAATTAATATAAAAATAGATAAAAAGAAAAAAAAAATTACAATCTATTTTTCCCTCGCCCTTCAACACACACCGCATATCACGCCCCCACCCCACCTCCCACACCACTTTAATCAAGGAAGGGCAAACGATACAACACAAAACAAAAAAAAAAAACAGATCTAGTAGCGGGAGTAAAAGTTCATAGTGAAAAGCAACAAAGAACCACTCAAAATTCTAGCCCCCCCCCCCCAGCCTCTACCTATACAAACAACACAACACAAAAACAACAACTTACAACAAAACTACATTACTCACCGCACCCACCCCACACTACTCAATAGTAATCCCCCACCAACTTTTTTAATATAATGTAAGAAAAATATCCCCTTTTCATTAACCAACCCCCCATTTTCTTTTTTATGGTAAATAACCCAAGAACCAAGCAAAGCACCTTAAAGAATATTTCAACAATTTGTCAAAATTATATTAATATTCCGTTTCAAATCACGGCGGTCGCCGGCCCGCCACCAGCCTCGAGGCCCCTCCTCCCCCCCTGCCTTTTTCCCTTCTCCCTCGTCCCCCCCCCCCCCCCGCCACCCCCCCCCGCCACCTCGGCGCCCCGGAGAGAGCCCCAGCGCCCCCGCCGCGTTGACATGTGGCGCCGTCCGCCCCCTACGCCCGCCCGTTGCGCCCCAGGGGCCCGCCCCCCTCCCTAGTCCGTCTCCACCCCCACCCCTTACTCCATTTTCCTTTTCCCAATGGGTGGGCGGGCCCTGTATTCCCTTTCTTTTCATTTTATCCCCTCGCTACAACCCGCTTGCGCCGCGGGGGGGGCTGTGCCCCGCCCACCCCCCCCTCGCAGCAAAAACACCCCCCCCCCGAGAGGAGGACCCACCACAACCGCGAGGGCGAGGCCCCCCCCGCCCCGAGGCGACCCAACCCCCCCCCCGCGCCCCCGACCCGCCAATTAATTTGTTTTTTGTTATAATAAATATTTTTTCAAATAGGGTTAGATTTGCGGGTGCCCCATAGTAAAAATTCTGGTGTTTTTTTTGTTAGCACCCCCAGATCATTAAAAAACCGCCTGTGCGGAAAGTCTTTTAAAAATTCCCGCGTATATATCCCCCCCATTATCCCCCGTTTGGCGGAAATTTATTAACAAAACTTCCTCCTAAGCCTAAGCCTGAACCAAAGCTAGAGACCTGCACGGGCCGCCAGGCAGACGGTTTCAGCCGGGCCGGGCCGAGAAAATTGGGTTTTTAGGCCGGGCTGAGGGTGAAGGCAAAAGGTGTTGAGTGTGCAATAAATACGTAGGATTCTTATCAAAAAATATGATAATTAGCATAATTGAGGCTAGTTTTTTCAAAATTTTCTCGTCCTGGTCGGGTACCAGCCCAACCAGGCCTCTACAAACTACTTAACCTGTTAAATTTTTTTGACTTCGCGTTCACAATACCGTTTGAATGCGTTTATGAAGGCTAACTTCTCAAATTAGTCTACTACTGGTTGGTTGGGCAGCGGCCAAGCCAGGCAACTTCAAAATTTGACAGCCCTACTGTCTGGAAAATCCTGGGTTGTGGGTAGCCCCCCCCCCGGATGGGTTCGGCCGCAAATCCTATAATTTATGTTTCGGTCGCCAAAACCATACATGTAGTTGGGGGGCTTTTGGGGGGTTTAGCCCCCCAACTACATGTATGGTTTTGGCGACCTAAACATAAATTATAGGATTAGCGGCCGAACCCCCCAGGCCCAGGGATTAGCCCCCCCAGGCCCGATTTTCGGCAAACCCCCCCCCCCCGAGCCGGAGTTTGGGGGGGTTCTGAAACCCTATTTTGGGTTAAAAACTGCTAAATTTCAGGGTTTCAATACTTATAAACCGTAATTTAGGATTTCAAAAGCCCTAAATAGGGTTCCGGAACCCTGATTTGGGTCTCTGAAACTCTAATTAGGGTTTCAAAAGCCCTAAAGAGGGTTCCGGAACCCTAATTTGGGTCTCTGAAACTCTAATTAGGGTTTCGGAAGCTCTAAATAGGGCTCCGCAACCCTAATTTGGGTCTCTGAAACTCTAATTTGGGTTTCTGAAGCCCTAAATAGGGTTCCGGAACCCTAATTTGGGTCTCTGAAACTCTAATTAGGGTTTCTTGAGCCCAAAATAGGGTTCCGCAACCCTAATTTGGGTCTCTGAAACTCGAATTAAGGTTTCTTGAGCCCAAAATAGGGTTCCGCAACCCTAATTTGGGTCTCTGAAACTCTAATTTGGGTTTCTGAAGCCCTAAATAGGGTTCCGGAACTCTAATTTAGGTCTCAGAAACCCTAAACGGGGTTTCAGAGCCCTAATTTGGCTTTCAGATTTTCTAAATAGGGTTCCAGAAAATGCACTTTAGCTGTATTATGTCGAATAAAATAGAGCTTTTTTGGCGCGTTTTAAAGCAAAATACAGTTTTTGCTTGTTTTTAATAAAAAATAGGATTTTCGGCACGTTTTAAAACAATAAATACAGTTTTAATGGGCATTTTTGCACTTCTGACAGGATTTTTACCGGATTTTTAGTCCTCAAAACCCTGTTTTGAGCCCAGAAAAGGTCGCTGAAACCCACTTTTGGACTTTTGGACACCAAAAAAGGTCGCTGAAACCCCCTTTGGAAATAGTGCTGAAACCCTATTTGGGATCTGGAAACCCCCCCCCAGCCGAAAACCCAGCTACATGTATGGCCAAAACTCGCGTTTCTTCAATCTAGATTATTATTTAGCTTTGGTACATCGTTAGAAATGTTTCTTTTGTACTGTAGTACCATCACAAGCAATTTTGCATGATTTTTGGGCGATTTTAACTTTCCCTGGCCGGCCGGGCTGGAACTTGAAAATCCGGCCCGGGCCGGGTCTAACTCAGGTCTCTAACCTAAGCCTAGGCCTAAGCCTGACTGAACCTAAGCCTAAGCCTAAAACCGAGTCGAAAAGTTGGGTTTGGCGGCGGGTGGGAGGAATGGGCCCTCTCAATTATTCGCCTTGTGGCGGATTATGGGTGGGATATTGACGCGCGAATGTCATAAACGAACAACTTGCCCAACAAACGTAGTCATCACTCTGAAATACATAATGTATTATTGCATTAAGAGTCGTTCTCTGGTCAGATCGAGTTTCAGTATTCAGACCCAAAATTGAAACTTTGGCCTAGAGAGCTGTAAGTTGGTACACTTATACATATCGATAGGTTATGTAACCACCGCAAAGGATTTCCCGATTTGACGCTCCAGTCCCGAGATACAGCCGTCTGAAAATCGGCTCGCTTAACTATGGGACAAAAATTTCGAACTTGAATTTCTTTCCTGCTAAAAACAGTTGGGACCTAGAATTTGGGGATTTTACGTAACTTTTAGAGTACTTTAAGAATTTTGGGTCGGTTTTCGATTTTGACGAAAAAAATTTTTTTCGACCCCCTTCCCGCCCCCCTAGCTCCTCTGGAACCCCCCCTAAGTGGGTTTTTTTATTTCAGGTTACTGTAGCGCCATTTGTTAGCTACAGATTGGTGCCAAGCACGATAGCCCACGGCCCGGGGTTTTGGAGTAAATTGACTCCAAATAGCTGAAAATCGCATTTTTTCAGTTTTACTATGGGACAAAATTTCGAAGTTGAATTTCGGTTTTCAGCTATTTGGAGTCAATTTACTTCAAAACCCCGGGCCGTGGGTTATCGTGCTTGGCACCAATCTGTAGCTAACGAGATGGCGCTACAGTAATCTGAAATAAAAAAACCCACTTAGGGGGGGGTTCTAGACGAGCTAGGGGGGGCGGGAAGGGGGTCGAAAAAAATTTTTTTCGTCAAAATCGAAAACCGACCCAAAATTCTTAAAGTACTCTAAAAGTTACGTAAAAACCCCAAATTCTAGGTCCCAACTGTTTTTAGCAGGAAAGAAATTCAAGTTCGAAATTTTTGTCCCATAGTTAAGCGAGCCGATTTTCAGACGGCTGTATCTCGGGACTGGAGCGTCAAATCGGGAAATCCTTTGCGGTGGTTACATAACCTATCGATATGTATTAGTGTACGAACTTACAGCTCTCTAGGCCAAAGTTTCAATTTTGGGTCTGAATAGGGCAAAGGGCCAAAACTCGATCAGTTCAGAGACTGACTCTTAAAAGCTCACTCGATTTAGAAAAACCAGCATGAGAACTTTGTAAATGTCATCTCAAAGGAAGCAAGAACCATATGTAACAGGAGGTCTGCCCCACCCAACTCGGATCCGATCGGGGACCCCGAGAGACGATTTTTCCGATCACCCCTACGATTTATCTCGCCTGTAATTTCTTCAGCGAATTATTACATTTTTTTGGAATCTCGTGCACTAATACTGCTAAAATAGCCCGTAAAACAGCGCTGTTAGCGGTATTTGAGCCCAAATTAGCGATTTTTCCGATTTTTAGTAAAAAAACTGCGATTTTTGAGCGTCCTTGAGTACGCCACAAACCTCCCAACCCCCCTCATCAGCTGTTGCATGTATAAGAACAACGTTTGTAGATTTTGGAGAAGAAATAAGAGAAAGAAGGAAGGAAAGTAAAGAATCGTGTGAAAAAGGAAAAGAAAGAAGCAATGGAAAAAATGAGATTGGGATAAAAGGTGTGTTTTGAAGAAAATGTTTTGTTTTCAAACGTTTTTTGATGAAAAAATAAAAATGAAAGAAACATGTGCTTTCAAAGTTGCATGTACCTAATAATTTTAAAAGTGTAGAACTTTGGAAAAGGCAATGAAAAACGTACTGACAATTTTTTGCTTTAGATTTGTTCAGTTAAATTTGAGAAATTTTATTGGTTTGCGTTACAAAACGTTAGATTTTTATAGCTCAAACTATGAGCTGAATTAAAATCGAAAAAGTGCTCTGCGACAGCCGAAATGCCATTTTTTGCGACCGCCAACAGTCGCAAAAACCCAAATGTCAGCTACTCTTGAAAAGTAGTTGGCGTGTTACTAGGGTATATAACTAAATTTAACCATTTTTACCCAAAATACGTAGGACTTCTACCCTCCTCAGCCGAAATGCTGTACTGTAAAGCTAATTCATACTGATTTCTCTTTCTGTAAAATACTTCATTTTGTGGTTTTATGAACCAAGTAATCAAGTCATCATCGTACTGCAACCATGCCCCTGGGAACAACATGCCGCTCACATACACCACTGGCCACAGCACACACACGCACAGACCTTTTGTCATGTACTTTTTCCAGATCTACAACAACGCTTTTCTCCAGAGAAACCAATACAACGTTCAAACAAAAGCTGCACTTTCGACTTGCTTGCTATACCTACAATTACAGTACAAACCACCGCAAGCATGCGTTTTTCCGTCAGGCACGGAAATTAGTTTGTGGGCTGGCTGTGTTTAAGCATAGGGTGTTCCGTGACCTGATTGCTGCTGGCCGCCGAGATGCTCATTAAGGCGGCCAATTTTCGTGGCCTGCATAAGGCTTAGCGCTGGCCGGTTCGTGAGATTTCGTGGTTGATGGAAAATCGTACGATTTCTGTGGTTGTACTGTTCAGTATGGGCCAGAAATGCCCAGCCCTTTTTGAACTTTACTTAAACGAGTCGTCTTCGGTCATATTTTATCGATTTGGATCAAATTTTGAGGCTTAATTATCACAATCATTTCTGCAAGTTTTACACCCATACTCTGAATTATAGAAGAAATAGTAATTTCCGTGGACCTCCCTGATAGTTAGTTTTCGGCTCATAAAACCTGAGCGAGTCAGACTTTTCGGTACCAAACTTGCATAATCTCTACCCTGTCAAATTGTTAATTAATGCTAAAAATTTGAGCCAAATCGGTAAAGAAATGACCTAAAATGAATCGTGTGAGTTTTGCTTGAAAACGGGGTGATGATTTTGTTCCTACTTGCGTACATATATACAAGTTATTCAATAAAAGACGGGAATTTAGTTTTAGCTTTAGTTTGAGTGTACAGAGCTTTCTGCTTTTGGTGTCATTTGAAAGAGGGCGCTTTGATCGATCGATTGGCTGGTCGCCGGTCAAAAACAAGTCACTGAGTCGGGCACTGTAAGAGTTTAAATTTAGCGAGTTTAGTACACTGCCATTTTCTCCGGTTTCTTTCGTTTTTTAATGATTTTATGGATTTTGCCTCAAAGAACAGAAAGTGCATGCGAACTTCCCACAAAGCTCGGGATACCTCCAGTAACCATTATTTAAACGCTGAACGCTATACTTAAAGAAGACGCACCAAGAGAAATTCAAGTCTACCAGTGGATGGAGCCTTTTCAAAGGGGCTCCAGTTCCGTTGAGCGAAAGCCTTCAAGTAGCCGGCCGTGCACTTTTAGCAATCAGCTCTCGAACAATAATACTAGAGGTAGTCCCAGTTTGTGGGAACTTAGCATACATTCGCCATTCCTAATTTGAGGAAAAATCGATTAAAAAAACACTAAAATCTAAATTAACAGGACAACATGGCAGTGTACAAAACTCGCTCACTTTAAACTCTTACAGTATCCGACTCAGCGACTTGTTTTTCACCGGCGACCTGCCAATCGATCGGTCAAGGCGCCCTCTTTCAAATGAAATCAATAGCAAAAAGATCGGTCGGCTCAAACTAAAGCTAGAACTAAATTCCCGTTTTTTATTGAACAACCTGCAAAATATCCATAGGAGTAGAAAAAACAGTACCTACCGCTTTGTGTTTGAAGGGTCGGCAGACGGCCGTATACCGATTGAAGGCAGTCAACAGGACCAAGCTGACTTGCGCGTAATAAGTGGCGTAGCCAGTCATAGTGTCCAGTGTTGCCACCACTATACTGTGTCTAACTTGGTGGTAGAAAAACCTTACCACCAAGGTTTCCTGAAAATGCATCCAATCAAAAGTAGAGAAAAGTTACAATGTTCTATACCGTACAAAAATGTAGCCTTTGGCAACGATGTAAACGACGTCTGCAAGCCCATTCCAAATTGCAATCGTGAAGAAATTAGAACCCAGCTGCTTGTGGTATTTGATCAGCACGTAAATCACTGCTGTGTACAGCAAGACGCAGCCAAAAAGGAAAATATTCCAGAGGTCGCTCCACATCTGGTAAACAAAATTGAGTGAGACAAGCAGCAAAACAACTGAAAATTACTTCCGATCACTAAGTAATTAGTGCGAATAATTGAGTGCATCTCACATTGTCATTATCGCTTAGCGTGCTGGATAGGCAAAATCTAGCATGTGAGATCGATTTTTTGGCCTTCACTCGAACCTTTTGTTTTCGGTTAATTCTTTATCGATTTGGCTCAAATTATCAGCAAAAATTAGCAAAAGACAACTGGGTACATATTGGGTAGGTTTTGTGAAGAGGGCAGAGTGGTCCACGGAAAATTTCAACATCGGTATCGGTACATTGCTGGGCATAACATACTGCACCCCTGTAGCTCAAAGGGCACTAAAATTGGGAGAATTTCAAAAACATGATCGAAAAACCCATAATCAAGAAATCTGCGCCTCCTATGTATGTTGGTGTTGTTGTTTTAACTTTTTGTCCTTTCAGACTAGGAATAGCAAACTGCAGTAGTACGTTGCTGCCAACTGGGTGCACATTTGAGACATACTGCATGTACATGGGCCGGGGCGTACCGGCCATACCCCCTACATGACCCCCTCCCAGAGGGAGAAAATTTTCATTATTTAAGGCAAATTGGCGTTTTTTGGACTTTTTCGGGACCCCCACCCCGAGGTTCCAGACCCCCTCCGAATTTTTCCGGCCCATGTATGATTTGAGACTACATAGGTAGAGTAAGAGTACAAGCAGCTGTGGCAACCTACATTGTATTCAGGGATGCCTACCATACCAAAATTGTACTATATGAAAGGATTCTATCGGAAGCCCTGTTCGTTTTTTAAATCAAATTCGGTTTTCGACGCGAATTTATTGAGTAGATACGGTAGCATGGCTAGATGCTGCCGTCTGGTGAATCATACATGAACACTTTCCCTTCGGTAGGGCGGCTGATCTGTTTAACTAAGCCTAACAATATGTCTAAAGCTAAGCTAGAGCATGAACTAATGTTTAAATTAAATCCTGATTCTAATCCGGAGCCTAAAACTAAGCAGAAGCGTAACTCTAAATCGGTAATTGCGATGTGGAGCGGTACTGTCCGAGTACGATTACAATGTATTTCGGCAACTTTTGAAATTTACGGTCGCGTCTTGCGGTAGTCACTTGATTTTCAGGAAAACATGGGAAACTTCCGATAATTACTGGGCTTCCGATAGGTTTGCACGGTATGGTACTAAAATCAATCTTTGAATTTAGTACTAGTACCATACCATACCAAACCAAATTCAAAACAGCTCCTTCTATACTATACCATACCATATCAAAATCAACCGCCTTTACCAGCCAATTTTAGTACTAGAATTATGATTTGGGTAAGGCGTTTTCATTTTAGTACTTGCTTGTTGGCTATATTTATAACACTTTTCAAATGCGTCAAAATATATTCCCAATCCTTTCTGAATGTTTGGATTAGAAAAACTGAATTAAGGTGTATTGAGCATAATTTCCAAAGGTTTCTATGACATTATCACAGCAAACTACCACTACTGTACCAAATTCATACCAAAATCATACCAACCAAATTCAAACTGAATTATTTAGTACTATGCCATACCATATCGAATTCAAATCGCCAAGTTTAAACTATATCATACCATATCAAATTCAAAGTTTGAATTTGGTGGGCATCCCTTGTATTGCACCAAAGATCGGTAGTAGTCGGTAGGGGTAAGTTTGGGCGGTGAATCCATTACTGATAACCATTTTTGTGTAACATGACCATTTTTCTGTACTGTAACATGACCTTTTTTATTTGGTCAGGTTTCCTTCTAGTCAAAGGCTTTTAGTTGTGGAGTAGCTTTGGGGCTTGAATCCATTTTTATACCAATTTTGATCTACGAACACCACTACAACGGTAACCATATTCATTGACCGGTTTAACTAGCAGATCTGGCGGCAGAAAGCAAGCGCAGGGCTAGCCAGCACAGTTGGTGTAGTGGTTTAGGCCGCATAGACACTGTGCGCGTACTCGTGACTCATGACCCTCTCGGCGCGGCAAGTTTTTTTGCCGCAGAGTTGGTCGTCAGCTCGGCACAAAGCTCCACTCAGGCCACCGAAAGCTGGTGACAGCGAGTAGGTAAAATGGGAACCGACTGGATCTGCCGTTGCACCGAAGCCACTCCACAAAGCATGCCACGTTGGAGGAGAAGATCAATGACGTCAGGAGTCAGGAAACCAACAACTAGGCCTGGTGGCATACATGTAACAGGGGGTCTGGGGGGTCTGCCTCCACCCGACTTAGGCCCAGACTCCCAGATGGGGACCCCCCCCCCCGAGACGATTTCACCGACCCCCCCTCCGATTTTCTGGCAAGTAAATTTTCGTGCAAATTTTTGCCATTTTTTACAATTTCACACACAAAAATTGCCAAAATCGCCCGCAAAACAGCACTTTTCAGCCGTATTTCAGCCCAAATTAACGATCTTTGGCAATTTATACCCAAAAATTGCGATATTTTTCGATTTTTTTGAGCATTTTTTAGTGCCCACCCCCCCTCCCCCAAAATTTTGGCTATTCGTGACCCCCCATCGGCGGAAAACCCATGTATGCCTGGTGGCCTCTCTCACACCAGGCACACTAACCGGAGGTTGGGAGCCGACCATACATGTACTAGGGGGTTGGGGGTTACCCCCTTGCTGAAAAGGCCAAACCCCCGTCACCCCCCGACAGGTTAAGGGACCCCCACCCGACCCCAAAATACAAGTACTAGTAGTGGCTCCAGTATTCAAAAACTGGGTCAGAAATCACTAATTGTTAGCCAAAAATTCACTTGAAAATCCTTTGGAAACCGAATTTGGCGCTTCCACTACTGGATATTTAAGAGAAATCGTTGTTTTTGGAAGCCCTTTTTTGTCATTTTTTGCTAGTTTTTAGCTCTAAAACGCTATTTGGCAGCTTAAAAATAGCGATTTTTAGCGTCCTTACTGAAAAAAACGTGCTTAAAAACACATTTCCAGGCGTTTTGGAGCTGTCTGAAATTTGGGAACCCCCGTCTGGGCGAAACCCCCTCGATCCCCCCCACCTGAGGAAACCCCATCCCCCTACCCCCAGGTCGGCCCGGAGCTGTTACATGTATGGAGCCGACATCACCATGACGTCAACGCGCCAGGCACTCTCTTAGTACCTGGTGCCCAACAGCTTGGCTAGAGTGGCTGGCAGCAGAAGGGAAACGTCCGGGAGATGACGAACCACGGGGTCGCGAAATGGACCACATAGGTCTGATCGGTGTCGCAGCGCAGGGCTAGCGGGCAGACGGGCGGCAGAGGCTACATGCAGATCTGGAGTCACATGTATGTAAACAGGTCAAGAAGGTGGAGGGGAATCGGGGATGTGGCGCCGGCCGGGGGGTCGGAGCCGAACTTTGGGGGGTGGGCACGGCTGCGTCGTTGGCTCAGTGGGTAGCTCGCTGCCTCTGAGTCACGGCGGCCCCTGCATCCCTAGCGGTTGTACTGGTTCATCCTCTCGGCGCGGCAAGTTTCTTGCTGCAAAGAGTTGGTCGTCGGCACAACGCTCCACCCAGGCCACCGAAAACTGGTTACAGGAGTAGGTAAAATGGGAACCAACTGGATCTGCCGTTGCACCGAAAGCCGCTCCAAAAAGCATGCCGCGTTGGCGGGAAGATCAATGACGTCAGGAGCTGTCTGAGAAACCAGCAATAAGGCCAATACCGGTTTAGTGCCTGGGGCCGGGCGGCCGTTGGGAGCTGTCAGCACCATGATGTCACCACGCCAGGCACTCTCTTAGTACCTGGCGCCCAACAGCATGGCTTGAGTGGCTTGGCAGTGAAAGAAGGGCAAACGTCCGAGATGACGATATCAGGGGTAACGAAATGGACCGTGCAGGTCTGATCGAAGGGCTGTACATAGTACGGCCCCCCCCGCCAGATCAGATCGGATCGGATCGGGGGTTGGGCACTAGAAACGCTCAAAAATCGAAAAAATCGCAATTTATCGGCTAAAAATCGTCAACACCGCTAATTTCGGCTGAAATACAGCTAAAACGTGCTGTTTCACAGGCGATTTTGGCAATTTTTGTGTCTGAAATTGTAAAAAATCTCAAAAATTTCTGCTCAAAATTGGTTTGCTTCAAAAATCTGGCATTCAGTGAGACAGAAGTTGGGTGTACCGTATCAGCTGCAAATCTCAACTGGGATCTACGAATCGATTTGCAAGCTCGATTGGTGAGAATTTCAACTTGTAGTAGAAGGGAACTCGGAAAAATGGTGGTCGGTTAACTGGACACAGTAGTAACTCTTAATACATTCAGATCAAGGGCTTGGTGGATGATTCAACATGCTCATTTTGCTTAAAGGGGAGAGGAGTCCGAGTTCGAACATTTGGTCACGGGTGAATGCATCCCATTGGCTGGACGTGACGTTAGGTTTGGGCAAGTGTGATCTTGTCACCCAGGACTTGAGTGATGTAAATTTCGAGGTTGATTAAAGCCCGGGTACCTACTGCTAGATATCCTCCAAACTGGGATCAGCCGCATTGGAAATCGGATCGGAGCTACCAAGCCAGTAAAATCAGGCGAGGTCCCCCATCCAAGGTCGGCAAGAGACCCTGTTACATGTACAATGTATGTCTAGAATGTTGGCAGGGTTGCCCGACTCGAACCTGACTTATTAACTGATTGTGCCAGTGGCTTTTCGATTTTCTGGCTGTTTTTTAATTGAACACCTGTTCGGTTTTATTGACTAATACAACGGCAAGAATGAATGTTTTATATGCAAATTTGCTGGGGCTTCAGTTTGATTGCACAAAAATTCCAGATTTCATTTTACAATTTCTTTCGACATGTCAGAACAAAAAAAAGTGATTTCAGTCTTCAAATGAAACTGGTTCAGAAAGTTTTTTCGTGAGCACTTTTTGAAAAGTATCTGTGCACTTGAACCTAAAAATTCTGATGTTGGACTCGAACTCGGTTTTAACAAACAAGTTTTGCTCACCCCTGAACGGAAAATTTTTGCACAATCGCTGAAAAGTTCGGTGAGAGCTACGAGCCGAGTTCAACATTATCCACTGAGAACAGTCAGTCTTTTCTTTATTATGGGTTCTGGTCTCGATTTAAAATAAGTAATTGTGTCATGAATTTGCTTCCATTGGTTAAGCCTATCTTTATAATACAGTCAGGCACTTAACGCCGTTCTTGGTACTGGTACCATGTGGGCGCGGGGCCGGTACCTACAGTGGTAGTGGCAATCTCGTGCATGGCGCCACATGCGTCGTGGTGGTACCATACAGTAGTACCAACGCGGTATTACGGTTACTGTTGGCAAGTCTCGACTTGAACCTAGACTTATTAATAGGTTTTAACTCCAACCTGAACCTGCCTTATTCAGCCGACTTGAACCCGTTCTCGTTTTGCTCGGACTCACTCAATACTTGACTGAAAATTTAGGCAAATTTGTCAAATTTTTCGGATTGCAGATTGCACAATATTTTCATGGTTTCTACACATATTTTTCAGTTCGAATATGTAGTCTTCATTACAGTAGACAAGTTTACAGTAGCTCGTAGAGCAGTGCAAAATTTCAACAATTTCTGAAATTATCAGTGGACTTGAACCGAACCTATTGTCCAAAGTTTTACGATGGACTTGAACCTACTTGAACCTGAAATTCTCGATGTTCTGACTTGAACCTGAACTTATTTTTAACCCCGGACTTTCCAACAGTATACATGGTATGGGAACCCATGTAAAATATATAACAATGGAAAGTAAAATATCAATACCAAAACTTTCCAGTATCTAGTTTTTAAAAGCATTACATTGTACTATGACCGATTGTACTGTTGCCACGTTTGGAAATTCGACTGCTGCACGTGCACCTGAATTTCGGACAACAGTCTTGAAGACCACAAATTATTTTCTCGAAAATTTTTGACCGTAAACTAAGACTACAAAATGAAATTTCGAGGAAAAGAAATCTAGTAGTGACACCTCGTTGGGTTTTCATTTTAGACAACGTCACAGCGTCCTGTTGGAGCTAGTAGGGAATATCGCTAAACAAAATTCATTTTAAATATACTTACAGTAATGTACTTAATTTTATTAAATGTTAATTAAGACGCAATTTCCGAGGAATTGGCGTCACCGGGTCAGTTTCCGATTTGTCTCATTTTTATATATGTGAGAGAGGCGACGAAAAAAGAACCCCAAAGTGCTCCGGCGGACCCCCCCAGCCCGACCACCCCTACTTTGAGGGGGGCCTGGCGCTCTGGGGTCCACTGGAGCTCATACTTTGGGGGTTCTTATTTTTTCGTCATATACTCTCACATATATAAAAATGAGGCAAATCGGTGATGTGACCCTGACCCGATTTGGGGAGGCACTTCCAATTCTCTCAGAAATTGCGTCTTAATTATAATTTACTTACCACATTTAATAAAATTAAGTACATTACTGTAAGTATATTTAAAATAGGCCTGATTTTGGCGGCTAACACCTTCAGCTTTGCTTCCAACTAAGAAAGGACGCTGTAACAGTTATCTAGAATGAAAACCAAACGAGGGTGTCACTACTAGACCTATTTCCTCAGAGAATTTCATTTTGTAGTCTTAGTTTGTAGTCAAAAATTTTCGAGAAAATAATTTGTAGTCTTCGTTTGTTGTTGTCAAATTCAGGTTAAAAATATGTACGTAGTCTAGTTTGTAGTCAGATTTCCAAACGTGAGAAATTCAATATTACTGGCAATTTTTGACAATTGAACAATCAGTCATAGTACAATGTAATGCTTTTAAAAAATAGATACTGGAGAGACCTGTGTGGTATTTTACTCCGTGTTATATATTTTACATGTATGATAGGGGTTCCATACCATGTATACTGTTGGAAAGTCCGGGGTTAAAAAAATAAGTTCAGGTTCAAGTCAAGTCCAACATCGAAATTTCAGGTTCAAGTCCAGGTTCAAGTCCATCATCTAAAAAAACCTGGACAATAGGTTCAGGTTCAAGTCCACTGATAATTTCAAGAATTGTTGAAATTTTGCACTGCTCGCAACTTTTCTGAGCTATATAAGCCTGTCTACTAGTAATGAAAGACGAAAACGCATATTCAGTTTGAAAAATATGTGTAAAAGCAAGAAACCATGAAAATGTTGTGCAATCTGCAATCCAACCGAAAAATTTGACAAATTTTGCCTAAATTTTCAGTCAAATTTTGAACCTATTGAGTGAGTCCAGTAAAACGAAACAGGTTCAAGTCCGGCTGAAATAAAATAGGTTCAGGTTCAGGTTCAAGTCCACAGATTTCAGGTTAAAAACCTATTAATAAGTCTAGGTTCAAGTCGGACTTGCCAACAGTAACCATGTACGGCGTTGGTACTATATACTGTATGGTACCACCACACTCCCCGAACGTATGTGGCGCCATGTACTAGTTGCCACTAGCCCACTGTAGGTACCGGCAGCATACATGGTACCGGTACCAAATTTACGAGTACCATACCATGAACGGCGTTAAGTGCCTGACTGTATTATAAGGCTAGAGCTTAACCAATGGAAGCAAATTCATGACACAATTGCTTATTTTATCGAGATGCTAATTATGTAAAAGGAAAAGACTGACTGTTCTCAGTGGACCTAATCTATTAAGCAGACCGACTCGTAACTCTCCTTGAGCATAAACATCTGTCAGCGCTTATTCGTTCGCAACAGTTGTGCAAAATTTTCCGTTCAGGTGAGCTGAAGGAAAAACTTGTTTGTTTCTACCGGTGCAGGTTCAAGTCAAGTCCAACATCGAAATTTTAGGTTCAAGTGCACAGATACTTTCAAAAAGTGCTCGCAACTTTTCTGAACTGTCTAGTTTCAGTTGAAAGACGCAAATCACATTTTACAGGGCAGTAGTTTCGTTCCTGACATATTCAGCTGCAAAAAAGGAGTAAAAACAAGAAATCATTAAATTTTTGTGCAATCCAACTGAAAATTTAACAAATTTTCCATATAAAACCATTCAAAATTTGAACCTACGTTGTATTGAGTAGTCCAGTAAAACCGAACAGGTGTTCAATTAAAAAACAGGTTCAAGTCCGAAAACTTCACGTTTAACAATCAGTTAATAAGTCCAGGTTCAGTCGGACTTGCCAACAGGAATCTGTAGCCCTTGCCGTGGAAGCAACCGGCGACTCTAGACATACATTGTACATGTAACAGGGGGTCTGCCCCACCCGACTTAGCCCAGACCCCCGGATGGGGACCCCCTTTCCGCCCCCCCCCCGATTTTACTGGCAAGTATCCGATCCGATATATTGGGGGGGGCCTGTACGGCCCTATGATCAGACCAACATGTCCATTTCATTTCCCCATATCCTCTCATTTCTGATACGATCACCAACGCAAGGCTCAACCAGCCTTGGAGGATATCTAGCGGTTAGGTATACCCGAGGCTTTAATCAACCTCAGGAGGTCCCTAACGGTTACATCGCTCAAGTCCTGGGTGGTAAGATATCTACTGCCCAGAATAGCTTGTCTACGTCCAGCCAATGCGTCACATTCTGTGACCAAATGTTCAGGCGTTTCCTCCTCCTCTAAGCAAAATGAGCATGTTGGATCATCCACCAAGCCCATGATGCTGAGATGTCTATTAAGGTTACTACTGTGTCCAGTTAACCAACCGACCACCAGTTTCAGTTCCCTTCTACTAAGACTAAGTAATTCTCTGGTCACCACCAATCTGGGTTCCAGAATGAACTGCTTAGATTGCCTACAGTCGGTTCGTAGATCCCAGTTAGTTTGCAGCTGGTATTTTGCCCAACTTCGTAAATCTGTCCTCACTTTCCTAACTGAGATGCCAAGGGCCGGTTACTGGCAAGTAATTTTTTGAGCAAATTTTTGAGATTTTTTACAATTTCAGACACAAAAATTGCCAAAATCGCCTGCAAAACAGCACGTTTTAGCTGTATTTCAGCCGAAATTAGCGATTGTTGACGATTTTTAGCCGATAAATTGCGATTTTTTCGATTTTTGAGCGTTTCTAGTGCCCAACCCCCGATCCGATCCGATCCGATCTGGCGGGGGGGGCCGTACGATGTACAGCCCTACGATCAGACCTGTACGGTCCATTTCGTTACCCCTGATATCGTCATCTCGGACGTTTGCCCTTCTTTCACTGCTATGCCACTCGGCCATGCCGTTGGGCGCCAGGTACTAAGAGAGTGCCTGGCGTGGTGACGTCATGGTTCTGACAGTCCCAACGGCCGCCCGGCCGCAGGCACTAAACCGGTATTGGCCTTACTGCTGGTCTCTCAGGACAGCTCCTGACGCCGTTGATCTTCCCTCCAACGCGGCATGCTTTTTGGAGCGGCTTTCGGTGCAACGGCAGATCCAGTTGGTTCCCATTTTACCTACTCACTGTAACCAGTTTTCGGTGGCCTGGGTGGAGCGTTGTGCCGACGACCAACTCTTGCAGCAAGAAACTTGTCCGCGCCGAGAGGATGAACCAGTACAACCGCTAGGATGTAGGGGTCGCTGTGACTCAGAGGCAGCGAGCTACCCACTGAGCCAACGACGCAGCCGTGCCCAACCCCCAAATTTCGGCTCAGGACCCCCGGCCGGCGCCACATCCCCCAATTCCCCTCCACCTTCCGCGTGTATGACCTGTTTACATACATGTCACCAGATCTGCATGTAGCCTCTGCCGCCCGTCTGCCCGCTAGCCCTGCGCTTCCGATGCCTTGCGGCCTACGATCAGACCTATGTGGTCCATTTCGCGACCCCGTGGTTCGTCATCCTCGACGTTTCCTTCTATCACTGCCAGCCACTCTAGCCAAGCTGTTGGGCACCAGGTACCTGCGAGAGTGCCTGGCGCGTTGACGTCATGGTGATGTCGTCGGCTCCATACATGTAACAGCTCCGGGCCGACCTGGGGGTAGGGGGATGGGGGTTTCCCAGGTGGGGGGGATCGAGGGGGTTTCGCCCAGACGGGGGTTCCCAAATTTCAGACAGCTCCAAAACGCCTGGAAATGTGTTTTTAGCACGTTTTTTTCAGTAAGGACGCTAAAAATCGCTATTTTAAGCTGCCAAATAGCGTTTTAGAGCTAAAAACTAGCAAAAAATGACAAAAAGGGCTTCCAAAAACAGCGATTTCTCTTAAATATCAGTAGTGGAAGCGTACCAAATTCGGTTTCCAAAGGCTTTTCAAGTGAATTTTTGGCTACAAAATTAGGTGATTTCTGACCCAGTTTGTTAATACTGGAGCCACTTACTAGTCCTTGTATTTTTGGGTCGGGTGGGGGTCCCGTAACCTGTCTGGGGGTGAGGGGGGTTTGGCCTGTTCAGCAAGGGGGGTAACCCCCCAACCCCCTAGTACATGTATGGTCGGCTCCCAACCTCCGGTTGGTGTGCCCCTGGTGTGAGAGAGGCCACCAGGCATACATGTAACAGGTCATCCGCCGATGGGGGGGGTCTTAGTAAAAATTTTGGGGGGGAGGGGGGTGGGCACTAAAAAATGCTCAAAAATCGAAAAATATCGCAATTTTTGGGTATAAATTGCCAAAGATCGCTAATTTGGGCTGAAATACAGCTGAAAAGTGCTGTTTTGCAGGCGATTTTGGCAATTTTTGTGTGTGAAATTGTAAAAAATGGCAAAAATTTGCACGAAAATTTACTTGCCAGAAAATCCCGGAGGGGGGGTCGGTGGAAATCGTCTCGGGGGGGGGGGGGGGGGGTCCCCATCTGGGGGTCCTGGCCTAAGTCGGGTGGGGGCAGACCCCCCCAGACCCCCCTGTTACATGTATGCCACCAGGCCTAGTTGTTGGTTTCCTGACTCCTGACGTCATTGATCTTCTCCTCCAACGTGGCATGCTTTGTGGAGTGGCTTCGGTGCAACGGCAGATCCAGTCGGTTCCCATTTTACCTACTCGCTGTCACCAGCTTTCGGTGGCCTGAGTGGAGCTTTGTGCCGAGCCGACGACCAACTCTGCGGCAAAAAAACTTGCCGCGCCGAGAGGGTCATGAGTCACGAGTACGCGCACAGTGTCTATGCGGCCTAAACCACTACACCAACTGTGCTGGCTAGCCCTGCGCTTGCTTTCTGCCGCCAGATCTGCTAGTTAAACCGGTCAATGAATATGGTTACCGTTGTAGTGGTGTTCGTAGATCAAAATTGGTATAAAAATGGATTCAAGCCCCAAAGCTACTCCACAACTAAAAGCCTTTGACTAGAAGGAAACCTGACCAAATAAAAAAGGTCATGTTACAGTACAGAAAAATGGTCATGTTACACAAAAATGGTTATCAGTAATGGATTCACCGCCCAAACTTACCCCTACCGACTACTACCGATCTTTGGTGCAATACAAGGGATGCCCACCAAATTCAAACTTTGAATTTGATATGGTATGATATAGTTTAAACTTGGCGATTTGAATTCGATATGGTATGGCATAGTACTAAATAATTCAGTTTGAATTTGGTTGGTATGATTTTGGTATGAATTTGGTACAGTAGTGGTAGTTTGCTGTGATAATGTCATAGAAACCTTTGGAAATTATGCTCAATCCACCTTAATTCAGTTTTTCGAATCCAAACATTCAGAAAGGATTGGGAATATATTTTGACGCATTTGAAAAGTGTTATAAATATAGCCAACAAGCAAGTACTAAAATGAAAACGCCTTACCCAAATCATAATTCTAGTACTAAAATTGGCTGGTAAAGGCGTTTGATTTTGATATGGTATGGTATAGTATAGAAGGAGCTGTTTTGAATTTGGTTTGGTATGGTATGGTACTAGTACTAAATTCAAAGATTGATTTTAGTACCATACCGTGCAAACCTATCGGAAGCCCAGTAATGTATCGGAAGTTTCCCATGTTTTCCTGAAAATCAAGTGACTACCGCAAGACGCGACCGTAAATTTCCAAAAGTTGCCGAAATACATTGTAATCCAGTACACGGACAGTACCGCTCCACATCGCAATTACCGATTTAGAGTTACGCTTCTGCTTAGTTTTAGGCTCCGGATTAGAATCAGGATTTAATTTAAACATTAGTTCATGCTCTTAGCTTAGCTTTAGACATATTGTTAGGCTTAGTTAAACAGATCAGCCGCCCTACCGAAGGGAAAGTGTTCATGTATGATTCACCAGACGGCAGCATCTAGCCATGCTACCGTATCTACTCAATAAATTCGCGTCGAAAACCGAATTTGATTTAAAAAACGAACAGGGCTTCCGATAGAATCCTTTCATATAGTACAATTTTGGTATGGTAGGCATCCCTGAATACAATGTAGGTTGCCACAGCTGCTTGTACTCTTACTCTACCTATGTAGTCTCAAATCATACATGGGCCGGAAAAATTCGGAGGGGGTCTGGAACCTCGGGGTGGGGGTCCCGAAAAAGTCCAAAAAACGCCAATTTGCCTTAAATAATGAAAATTTTCTCCCTCTGGGAGGGGGTCATGTAGGGGGTATGGCCGGTACGTTTTTGTTCTATGTACATGCAGTATGTCTCAAATGTGCACCCAGTTGGCAGCAACGTACTACTGCAGTTTGCTATTCTAGTCTGAAGGGACAAAAAATTAAAAACAACAACACCAACATACTAGGAGGCGCAGATTTCTTGATCATGGGTTTTTCTGATCATGTTTTTGAAATTCTCTCAATTTTAGTGCTCTTTGAGCTTCCAGGGGTGCAGTATGTTATGCCCAGCAATGTACCGATACCGATGTTGAAATTTTCCGTGGACCACTCTGCCCTCTTCACAAAACCTACCCAATATGTACCCAGTTGTCTTTTGCTAGTTTTTGCATGATAATTTGAGACCAAATCGATAAAGATTAACTGAAAACAAAAAGTTCGAGTGAAGGCCAAAAAATCGATCTCACATGCTAGTTTTTGCCTATCCAGCATCGCTAAGCGATAATGACAATGTGAGATGCACTCAATTATTCGCACTAGTTACTTACCCAACGGAAGTAATTTTCGGTTGTTTTGCTGCTTGTCTCACTGAATTTTGTTTACCAGATGCGGAGCGAACTCTGGAATATTTTCCTTTTCGGCTGCGTCTTGCTGTACAACGCCGTGATTTACGTGCTGATCAAATACCACAAGCAGCTGGGTTCTAAGCTCTTTACGATTGTAACTGGGAATGGGCTTGCAGACGTCGTTTACATCGTTGCCAAAGGCTACATTTTTGCACCGTATAGAACATTGTAACTTTTCTACTTTTGATGGATGCATTTTCAGGAAACCTTGGTGGTAAGGTTTTTCTACCACCAAGTTAGACACAGTATAGTGGTGGCAACACTGGACACTATGACTGGCTACGCCACTTATTACTTGCAAGTCAGCTTGGTCCTGTTGACTGCCTTCAATCGAGTGGCCACGGCCGTCTGTCGACCCTTCAAACACAAAAGCGGTAGGTACTGTTTTTCTCCCCCCTATGGATATTTTGAGATTGTTTCAATAAAAAACGGGAATTCAGTTCCAGCTTCAGTTTGAGCAGATCAATCTTTTTATATGATTTCCTTTGAAAGAGGGCGCCTTGACCGATCGATTGGCAGGTCGCCGGTGAAAAACAAGTCGCTGGAGTCGGATACTGTGAGTTTAGGAGTGAGCGAGTTTTGTACACTGCCATATTCTCCTATTAATTTAGATTTTAGTGTTTTTTAATCAGATTTTCCTCAAAGTAAGGCGAATGTATGCTAAGTTCCCACAAACTGGGACTACCCTCAGTGTTATTGTTCGAGAGCAGATTGCTAAAAGTGCACGGCCAGCTACTTGAGCTTTCGCTCAGCGGAACTTGGAGCCCCTTTAAGCAAAGGCTCCATCCACTGGTAGACTTGAATTTCTCTTGGTGCGTCTTCTTTAAGTATAGCGTTCAGCGTTTAAATAATGGTTACTGGAGGTACTCGAGCTTTGTGGGAAGTTCGCATGCACTTTCTGTTCTTTGAGGCAAAATCCCCGTCATTAAAAAACGAAGAAACCGGAGAAAATGGCGGAGTTTACTTTAAACTCGCTAAATTTAAGCTCTTACAGTGCCCGACTCAGTCACTTGTTTTTGACCGACGACCAGCCAATCGATCGATCAAAGCGCCTGCTTTCCGAATTACTAAAAGCAGAAAACCTATGTACACTCAAGCTAAAGCTAAAACTAAAATTCCCGTCTTTTGGTGAATAACTATATACACTATGTACACCAAATTGAGAACAAAATCATCACTTCAGTTTTCAAGCAAAACTCACGATTCATTTTGGGTCATTTCTTTACCGATTTGGCTCCAAATTTTTAGCACTAATTAACAATTTGACGGGGTAAAGATTCCAATGCAAGTTTGGTACCGAAAAATCTGACTCTCTCAGGTTTTATGAGCCGAAAACTAACTATCAGGGAGGTCCACCAGAAATTACTATTTCTTCTATAATTCTGAGTACAGATGCTAAAAACTTGCAGAAACGATTGTGATCATTCAGCCTCAAAAAATTTGATCCAAATCAATAAAAAATATGACCGAAGACGACTCGAACACAGTAAAGTTCAAAAAGGGCTGAGCATTTCTGGCCCATACTGAACAGTACAACCACAGAAATCGTACGATTTTCAATCGACGACGGAATCTCACGAACCGGCCAGCGCTAAGCCCCTTCCCTTCTGCCGGAGCCACGAAAATTGGCCGCCTTAATGAGCATCTCGGCGGCCAGCGGCAATAGGTTAGGGACCCCCTACATGCTTAAACACAGCCAGCCCACAAACTAATTTCAATGCTTGGCGGAAAAGCTTTTTATACTTGCATTGGTTTTGTACTGTAATTGTGAGCCTTAGCAAGCAAATCGAAAATTGTAGCTTTTGTTGTTTTCTTCATATTGGTTTCTCTGGAGAAAAGCGTTGTTGTAGATCTGGAAAAAGTACATGACAAAAGGTCTGTGCGTGTGTACCTGTGGCCAGTGGTGTATGTGAGCGGCATGTTGTTCCCAAGGGCATGGTTGCAGTACGATGATGACTTGATTACTTGGTTCATAAAACCAGAAAATGAAGTATTTTACAGAAAGAGAAATCAGTATGAATTAGCTTTACAGTACAGCATTTCGGCTGAGGAGGGTAGAAGTCATGCGTATTTTGGGTAAAAATGGTTAAATTTGGTTATACTCCCTAGTAACACGCCAACTACTTTTCAAAGGTAGCTGACATTTGGGTTTTTGCGACTGTTGGCGAGTAGCAAAAATAATGACCTAACCTCTGTACTTGAGCACTTTTTTCGATTTTAATTCAGCTCATAGTTTGAGCTATAAAATCTAACGTTTTGTAACACAAACCAATAAAATTTCTCAAATTTAACTTGAACAAATCAAAAACAAAAAATTGTCAAAAAATTTTTCATTGCCTTTTCCAAAGTTCTACACTTTTAAAATTATTTGAAATTTTCGCTTTGGAAAGCAAATGTTTCTTTCATTTTTATTTTTTCATCAAAAAACGTTTTAAATTTAAACATTTTCTTCAAAAACACACCTTTTTATCCCAATCTCATTTTTTCCATTGCTTCTTTCTTTTCCTTCACACGATTCTTTACTTTCCTTCCTTCTTTCTCTTATTTCTTCTCCAAAATCTACAAACGTTGTCGGTGTTCTTATACATGCAACAGCTGATGAGGGGGGTTGGGAGGTTTGTGGCGTACTCAAGGACGCTCAAAAATCGCAGTTTTTTTACTAAAAATCGGAAAAATCGCTAATTTGGGCTCAAATACCGCTAACAGCGCTGTTTTACGGGCTATTTTAGCAAGTATTAGTGCACGAGATTCCAAAAAAATGTAATAATTCGCTGAAGAAATTACAGGCGAGATAAATCGTAGGGGTGATCGGAAAAATCGTCTCTCGGGGTCCCCGATCGGATCCGAGTTGGGTGGGGCAGACCTCCTGTTACATATGGTTCTTGCTTCCTTTGAGATGACATTTACAAAGTTCTCATGCTGGTTTTTCTAAATCGAGTGAGCTTTTAAGAGTCAGTCTCTGAACTGATCGAGTTTTGACCCTTTGCCTATTAGACCCAAAAAAGGAAAGTTGGTCTAGAGAGCTGTGGGGTTCGTACACTAATACATATGGGGGGAAAAAGTAAAAAACGCAAAGAAAAAAACGATTTCAAAATCCAAACAAAAAATACAAGAAAAAAAAAAAAAAAAATTTTTACTATGGGACAAGCAATTCGAACTTGAATTTCTATCCCCAAAAATCCAATTCGCAAATAGAAAAAAAAAATCATACAAAAACTTTTAGAAAATTTTTAAGAATTTTCCCCCTATATTCCATTTCGACAAAATATATTTTTTCGACCCCTTCTTGCCCCCTTAGTTTTTCTTAAAAAACTATGCGGGGCAAAAATTACGAGATTACTGTAGCGCCATCTCGTTAGCTACAAATTGCTTTTCAAGCACGATAACCCACGGCTCGGGGTTTTGGAGTAAATTGAATCTAAATAGCTGATAATCGAAATTCAACTTCGAAATTTTGGTCCCATAGTAAAACTGAAAAAATGCGATTTTCAGCTATTTGGAGTCAATTTACTCCAAAACCCCGGGCCGTGGGCTAAAATGCTTGGCACCAATCTGTAGCTAACAAATGGCGCTACAGTAATCCGGAAATAAAAAAACCCACTTAGGGGGGTTCCAGAGGAGCTAGGGGGACGGGAAGGGGGACGAAAAAAATTTTTTTCGTCAAAATCGAAAACCGACCCAAAATTTTTAAAGTACTCTAAAAGTTGCAAAAACTCTACAAAAACTAGGTCCCAACTGTTTTTAGCAGGAAAAGAAATTCAAGTTCGAAATTTTTGTCCCGCTAGTTAAGCGAGCCGATTTTCAGACGGTTGTATCTCGGGACTGGAGCGTCAAATCGGTAAATCCTTTGCGGTGGTTACATAACCTATCTATATGTATAAGCAGGCCCAACTTACAGCTCTCTAGGCCAAAGTTTCAATTTTGGGTCTGAATACTGAAACTCGATCTGACCAGAGAACGACTCTCAATGCAATAATACATTATGTATTTCAGAGTGATGACTACGTTTGTTGGGCAAGTTGTTCGTTTATGACATTCGCGCGTCAATATCCCACCCATAATCCGCCACAAGGCGAATAATTGAGAGGGCCCATTCCTCCCACCCGCCGCCAAACCCAACTTTTCGACTCGGTTTTAGGCTTAGGCTTAGGTTCAGTCAGGCTTAGGCCTAGGCTTAGGTTAGAGACCTGAGTTAGACCCGGCCCGGGCCGGATTTTCGAGCTCCAGCCCGGCCGGCCAGGGAAAGTTAAAATCGCCCAAAAATCATGCAAAATTGCTTGTGATGGTACTACAGTACAAAAGAAACATTTCTAACGATGTACCAAAGCTAAATAATAATCTAGGATTGAAGAAACGCGAGTTTTGGCCATACATGTAGCTGGGTTTTCGGCTGGGGGGGGTTTCCAGATCCCTAATAGGGTTTCAGCACTATTTCCACCGGGGGTTTCAGCGACCTTTTTTGGTGTCCAAAAGTCCAACAGTGGGTTTCAGCGACCTTTTCTGGGCTCAAAACAGGGTTTTGAGGACTAAAAATCCGGTAAAAATCCTGTCAGAAGTGCAAAAATGCCCATTAAAACTGTATTTATTGTTTTAAAACGTGCCGAAAATCCTATTTTTTATTAAAAACAAGCAAAAACTGTATTTTGCTTAAAAACGCGCCAAAAAAGCTCTATTCTATTCGACACTAATACAGCTAAAGTGCATTTTCTGGAACCCTATTTAGAAAATCTGAAAGCCAAATTAGGGCTCTGAAACCCCGTTTAGGGTTTCCAGACCTAAATTAGAGTTCCGGAATCCGCGATTAGGGCTTCAGAAACCCAAATTAGAGTTTCAGAGACCCAAATTAGGGTTGCGGAACCCTATTTCAAACTCAAGAAACCTTAATTCGAGTTTCAGAGACCCAAATTAGGGTTGCGGAACCCTATTTTGGGCTCAAGAAACCCTAATTAGAGTTTCAGAGACCCAAATTAGGGTTCCAGAACCCTATTTAGGGCTTCAGAAACCCAAATTAGAGTTTCAGAGAACCCAAATTAGGGTTGCGGAGCCCTATTTAGAGCTTTCGAAACCCTAATTAGAGTTTCAGAGACCCAAATTAGGGTTCCGGAACCCTCTTTAGGGCTTTTGGAAACCTTAAGTAATTTAGAGTTTCAGAGACCCAAATCAGGGTTCCGGAACCCTATTTAGGGCTTTTGAAATCCTAAATTACGGTTTTTATAAGTATTGAAACCCTGAAATTTAGCAGTTTTTAACCCAAAATAGGGTTCAGAACCCCCCCAAAAATCCGGCTCGGGGGGGGGTGTTTGCCGAAAATCGGGCCTGGGGGGGCTAATCCCTGGGCCTGGGGGGTTCGGCCGCTTAATCCTATAATTATGTTTAGGTCGCCAAAACCATACATGTATTGGGGGGCTAAAACCCCCCAAAAGCTCCCCAACTGCATGTATGGTTTTGGCGACCTAAACATAAATTATAGGATTAGCGGCCGAACCCATCAGTGGGTGGGGCTACCCACAACCCAGGATTTTCCATACAGTAGGGCTGTCAAATTTTGAAGTTGCCTGGCTTGGCCGCTGCCCAACCAACCAGTAGTAGACTAATTTGAGAAGTTAGCCTTTCATAAACGCATTCAAACGGTATTGTGAACGCGAAGTCAAAAAAATTTAACAGGTTAAGTAGTTTGTAGAGGCCTGGTTGGGCTGGTACCCGACCAGGACGAGAAAATTTTGAAAAAACTAGCCTCAATTATGCTAATTATCATATTTTTTGATAAGAATCCTACGTATTTATTGCACACTCAACACCTTTTGCCTTCACCCTCAGCCCGGCCTAAAAACCCAATTTTCTCGGCCCGGCCCGGCTGAAACCGTCTGCCTGGCGGCCCGTGCAGGTCTCTAGCTTTGGTTCAGGCTTAGGCTTAGGAGGAAGTTTTGTTAAGAAATTTCCGCCAAACGGCGGATAATGGGGTGGATATATACGCGCAAGTATTTAAAGGACTTACCGCACAGTCGGTTTTTAATAGATCTAGAGTGTGTACCAAAAAACAAGCCAGCAGATTTTTTACTACGGCAACCGCAAATCTTAACCGATTTGAAAGAATATTTATTATAACAAAAGACAAATAAATTGCCGCGTCGGTGGCTCAGTGGGTAGCTTGCTGCCTCTGAGTCACGGCGGCCCCTGCATCCCTAGCGGTTGTAGTGGTTCATCCTCTCGGCGTGGCAAGTTTCTTGCTGCAAAGAGTTGGTCGTCGGCACAACGCTCCACCCAGGCCACCGAAAGCTGGTTACAGCGAGTAGATAAAATGGGAACCAACTGGATCTGCCATAGCACCGAAGCCGCTCCTACAGCATGCCAACTTGGAGAAAGAGCAATGACGTCAGGAGTTGTCCAGGGAAACCGACTAGGCCGGGGGGCCTCTCTCACACCAGGGGCGGACCTAGCGGACGTTGGGAGCCGACATCACCATGACGTCAACGCGCCAGGGACTTTCTTAACTACCTGGCGCCCAACAGCATGGCTAGAGTGGCTGGCAGTGATAGAAGGGAGACGGGCGAGATGACAAAACCACGGGGGTAGCGGAATGGACCTCGAGTCTGATCGCAGGCCGTAAGGCCCCCCGCAAATTGGAATCGGAATCGGACAAATAAATTCTTGACAAATTGATGAAATATTCATTAAGATGCTCTGCTTGGTTCCTGGGATATTTGCCCTCAAGAACAAAACAGAGGGTTTGGTAATGAACAAGAGAAGAGCGATTCCGTTGCACTTCATAATAAAACAGATTCGTACTGCCGGGGGCTAATGAGACTTTACTGGTGAAGTAACCGAGCGTGAGTGTGACCAGTAAAGCATTGTGACGTTAGCTGTAGGAATCTGTTTTATGAAGTGCAGCAGAATATACTAAGGGCTAAGGGCTAAGGGCTGAGGCATCACAAGACTTTACGGGTGACTCACTCGGTACTTCACCAGTAAAGTCCCATTAGCCCCCGCAGTAGGACTCTGTTTTATTTATGATGTGCAACCGAATCGCTTTGCCCTATTCAGACCCGAAATTGAAAGTTTGGCCTAGAGCGCTGTAGGTTGGCGCACCAATACATGTTGGTGAGTTATGAAACGCCGGGAAAGGAATTCCAGATTTGACGTTTCTGTCCCAAGATATAGCCGTCTTAAAATCGGCTCGCTTAACTATTAGGCTAAAACTTCGAACTTGAATTTCCTTCTTATTCATCACAGTTGGGGACTTGAAAATCGAGGTTTCAGGTAACTTTTAGAAT